>VJOZ01071040.1:0-18789 GCA_009801055.1 Stichopus horrens
TCCCATCCACTTGCAGACCCACCCTCACTGCAAATTCCTGGATCGGCCACTGCTTACAAGCCTGGGAAATGCCTTCTCTGGCTATCTGAGGGGTTGCGATATTTCAAAATTTTCTGTACGCTCCGCGCCAACCGATGTGGCGCTCCGCTTAGATAGTCTTTCGGCATTCCCCCCCCCTTGTTAAATAATCCTGGCTACGCCACTGGCTATATAGCATATACTTCAGTGAGCGTGCCTTAAAAAATCTTTTGACGCCAGCCGTAATGGCATTTGTTTGAAAACACTGAATGAGTCTATCGTAATAGTGCTTGCGTTCAGTGTGCGGAACCCTGGAAAATGTTCACTTATGATGCGATGCAGAATGAACCTTCAAGTGCATATAGGGCCAACCTAGGCCAACGCTATGAACATACTTTTTACTATCGTAATTATTTATTTTGATTTTTTTGGGGGGGGATGAACAGGGGGATGGCCCCCTTGTGCCACCCCTGTCTACGCTGGTGAATAACCAGCAGCTGCTGCAAGAGCAATAGAGTTCTATAATAATATATTAGGCGTACATGATTGACAAAATTTTGTTTTCTTTAGCGATGGGCAAAATCATAGCAATGCTTGAAATCATGACAAGAGGTGTCCGAGATCTAGCAGACGACAAGACTATTGTTTTCACTTTACAATACCTGGTTCAAGTAAGAGCTCCATTGTAAAACTATTTGTTGTCATGTGCAGATTAATCTCAAAGAGTATTCAGTGTTTCATTTGAGGAACAATCCGGCGGGAAGTCTATCAACTTCAACGAAAGTTAGACTTACGTTAATTTGCTGAAAGGGGATGTTACCAAGACAGTAGAATAATCAAAGAAATCGATTCCGTAGAAGTGCATCTACACTAGGAGACTAAAAGTGTTTCACATTTTCACAAACTTTCACAAAGTCTAGTCGTACAACAAAAAAAAAAGATTGAAGTACTTTCAATACGTAGGCCTATTGCCTACAAGGTTGAATTGAATTAGGTGCGATTTCCCAATCCGTAATAGCTCCAAATGAAGTTTTGTACTTCCGCAGTCTTTTCTTTCCCTATAGTCCTGGCGGCGCGGCCTCAACCCGTCTGTCCAAAGAACTACCCTGGACGGAATGCTCTCATTACGGTGGTCAAGAGAGCACAACGAAAAGGAAATAGCGAGAGCACCCTGTCTCGGAACTTGATTTTTAGATAATGAGTCTAAATGTCGTAATAACCTATACCCTCTAAAAAGACAATCGCAAATGCAAGAGGTTTACTTCGATGTAAAGACTCTATCATTTTTCCTTTTTCCTGTCCTATCTCGACCACCGTAAGTTATGTCAATCATGTCTTATCACTGTGTAAGTACCAGCCAAGTGTAAGGCTCAAAAGCGCTGCTATTCAATTCCTCGTCAACTTGATTCAGGCAACTGACAAATACAATGGGGAAACGAGTGAACAAATCACTTAGCACTAAGTCAACGAAAGAGAGGAAAAAAGACAATTCTAGAGTTGTAAGCAAACCATCGAAGAAGAATGGCGCACAGGAGCCTGTCATATCAGTGGTTGGTACTAGCCTAACGTTGTTTTAACATAGCCTACCCTAGGCTACCTAACAAGTAACATAAATAAAGGCCTACGTAACCGGCCGTAAGTTGCCCTAGCCCTCCAATAGAGGTGTGTGTTCCATCTGGTCACTAGTCGTTTCGCCCCCTTGCAATTTCGTTCCTCTCAGGTTCTCCCTGTAAATTGGAAGCCATTTCGTTCCCAAAATACCAACCACCAGCTTTCCCTTTGAACTAACTGACGTTACGGTCAAGTGCCATTGATATGCTAGTTTTTAACCTAAATTTTCACTATCATGAGCAAAAACAATCTTCCCTTAGCAAAAACTGTTGCAGCAACAATTCTGGTAAGTTGTGGGGAAAAACGAGGAAACTTGAAATTTGTATAGTAGGCCTAGATATGAAAAACATTGCACACAACCACAAAAAATAAGCCTGAATATGCAATGGCCTCAGCAGTTTGACAAAGTTTTGACTGTGATACCATGTAATGATTTGAAGTAAGCTGAAACAATGTTTATTCAATCATCCTTGCCTGATTAGTCAGCTTGGAGTAACTGCAGAATACCAAGGTAGAAGAATACGATTTTAAAATTTTCGTAAAATCGCGGAGTCACAGTGAATGATCTTGTATGTTGCTGTTATAAAGATACTGTGTTGTGAGTATGATGCATCACATGAATTGAAATTTGATCATTTTTGGTTGATAAGGAAGATTGGGTCCCAAGCGGAGGCATGGTCGAGTTGCTATGCTGAGGAAAGGCACATGATCATGACGTCATGTGAATTAATGAATACAATGTTGATCATATGTATTCAAAGGGCTTTTTGAGGACGATGCAACGATAACGGTCAGTTCCACAATTAGATTGATGGGGAAGACCGAGTCTGAAGGGCAGGCATTGTCTCGGTGTCACAGTGAGGAAAGACATGCAACTAGGATGTCATGTTTCAGTGAATGAATTTGTAGAACTTTGATCATTTTAGGTTAATGAAGACCACCGTGTCCCAAGCGGAGGCAAGGTCGTGGTGCCATGGTGAGGAAAGACACATGATTATGATGTCATTTGAATTAATGAATACAATGTTGATTATTTGCACTCAAAGAGCTTTTTGAGAACGACGTAGTGAACAATCACATCCAATTATGTTACAGTGAGACCATGCCTCAAGTGGATCAAGGCAAGGTCATGGTGCCATGGTGAGCCTAGGGTAGTCTCCTTATTGTGTCAATTGTTGGTATGTTGACCGACTGCAACCATGCCTCCAGTTCCAAGGTGGAAACCATTTGGGCCATTGTATTCTGCAGTTGTACCATAAAACGGTACTGCATTGCACAAAGGAAAGGTAGACTAGGCCCAACTCAGCCTGTTCGCAGTTGCTGCCTAATGTTACAACTTTCCAAATCATGATTTTGACCATTCAGTGGACTTGTTCATGACCATTTTTGTTGCCAGCTTGTTCGTAGGTAATTTCCGTTGGTTTACATACAATATTTGCTTAAAAGGACATTTTTCATGAAATGGTTGTCATGTTAATGTTATGAGGTATGCAAAGTTTAGCAGGATTACATTTGTATTGTTAACTGAAGGAAATGTTTGTGAACATAAATAGATTTAAGGGTAAAATTCCTTGCTGTGCATGTGTAGACATGCACATATAGATGATTGCATAGACACCATACGTCCATACTCCATGCATGCAGTACTCTACATGGATCTGTTCGCTCACTAGCAAGTTAGTTTGACGACAACGTAGTGTAAGTACTTGCCTCAGGTGACTATTTTACTGATCTTGTGAAAGCAATGTTCCAATCCCTTGTAGGAACTTTGCTGCATGTTTTGCATGTAGACTAGACAAAGTTCAAAGATTATTGCTCCCATATGATCACAAGGATCTAAAGTAAACTAAAGGTATGCAAAGTTTAGCCTACTGTAAGTTCCTTTAACTATAACAGTTACGTAGTGCAAGTTGAAACTTGTGTAAAATACTCAAACTTAGCCATGCCCGATATTTTGGAAAACTGTTCTTAAGCGCTTATCTTGTATGATATGTGTTCCTTAAAAGTTGCTTGCGAGTTTGCTGTTCTGCTATCGTAACCAGGTTATATATTTGGAGATAAGTGAGCCTATTTGCTCAAACAAACTCTCCCAAAAAGACGTTGCTGATTTGATTTGAAAAGGCATGAGCCTATAGATTGTTGTAATTGTCTTTGCAATAGCTAGGGGCTACTTTGTGAGTAGTTGAACCCCGCACCGAGGCATTGTGATTTTTGGAAAATAAATATAATCATGGAAAAATTACAGAATAATCAACCTCATGTAGCCTATGGTCTAAAATGTTTTACCTCTTTACTTTGGCAGAGGCCTAGTGTTAGGTCTATATGTGTATACCTTACTGTTATTCCTTTGCTGTATAGGCTACAGCTTATAGGCCTGCAGTACGGTGAGACAGAGCAACCACTTTCTGACTATTACAGCTGTAAGAGGATGGTTATAACAAAAATATTTGAATATTTCCATATACATATAATATGCCTACCCCTACATGCATTGAAAGAGAACAGCTGTTTCACACTGAAGCAAGATGGTCATGAATTAAAAGCTTTTAGCTATTAAAAAAGCTATTAAAGCAGCTTATTTTGTTGAAAATGCCATATTGCACTACTGTGTTGAAAATCCTTATTTGTGTTCCAAACATGTTTTTTTTTTTTAACAAAAAAATACTTCTTCTTGTGTGAGGTTGGCAGCTTTGTTTAATTGGCCTGCATTTCTAGAATTACTGTAATGTTTACTCATAAAAATAGAGAAGTCCTGAGAAACAAAATTTAGCTTAGTATTGATGTACAGAATTATCAAGATGTTTCTGTGAAAAGCTGACAAAATTATGTAGGCCTACATACTTTATCTCTTTGACAAGTGAACCCTACCTATTGTAACATTACAGTGACATGAATCTGATGAATATCAATCTGTGGTTGTCTGGAAAGAGGATTAAACCAATCTGTTTTCCTGCTTTTTGCAGTTCTTTGAAAATTTTAAATCAGGGAGCAAATCAGTAGTATTAATTTGCTTTGTGCTTAAACTCACCCTTTTGAAGTGTAAATGCACTAAGACCGTGGAGCAATTATACTAAACAATTTCTCATCCAAAAAAATCTTCCTGCAGCCTCTGAAATACTTAAGTCGCAGAACTTTTGCCCTAGCCCTCAGCAGGGCCCTAAGCCAGCACCTTGACCGTACTCATTTGAGCTTAATGTTTGTGGTGCACTCTAGGTGTTCACACTTTCAAATCCATGCGTACACCATATGTCCCTCACTCTCAATCAGAGATTTGCGTCCCTGATTCCTATTTTGTCTACGCTCATGCTCCTGCAAGTTTTTATCAGTGAAGCTACAGTATTAAATTTATCTCAATTAAGATTTAATTTGGTCGCTATTGATGTATTATTTGTTTAATATTTTAAAGTCAACCAGTTGTGTAACAATCTAATTTCATGTTTACGGTGAGTGAAAATAATGTACAAGTAGTAAAACACCAAATTCCTGATTGTACCAGCAAGAGGACCAAGTTTACCAAAGTGGATATCAGTAAGTCCCATGCACTTTTCAATCAGGCTGCTTTGCTGGAGCATTTGAGAAAGCAGGATCAAATAAACTACTGTATGGTCAATCCTGAAGAAGTAGTAAGCACTGAAAAAAATTGTTTAATAATGTTTGATTCTTTTATATTTCTTTTAATTCAATGTAATCATAATTAAAACATGATTGTGACTTTTCCACTGTAATGGATTATGATTAGAATTACTTTTCAATTTCATTAAGTAATCAGTTTAGATTATGATTACTTTAAAAGATCTGTGCTCCAACTGGATGTTCAAGTTTCCATATAGTTAGGCTACAACAAAACAGCAATGTTTTTTAGAAATTTTTACTCCTTGTTGGCAGCTTCATATCATTGGACAAATTTGAGAATGAACAGCACATTTCAAGGATGAAAATTTTTTATTTTTTATAAATCGTACTGGCTCCTATATAGTAAGCTGGTACCAGACAGATATGTGAAGGTACCGGTATTGCTGATAATAGAAATGAATGATTTCATTCTTTATGAGTAGTACCGGTTCCCAAAATTCCGGTCACCAACTGGAGTACCAGAATACCACCCAACCCTACATACATATGAGCAGGCCAGGACTACGATCTTGGACATCCCTGTCAATTTGTTTCACCCTGTTCTTAGCATTTTTTCAGTAGACAGTAGTGAGTAGATGAACCCAGTTAGTTCTGAAGTTCACCATTCACTTTGTGTCAAGTAGCAGTCACAGTCTGATCACTGAACAGAAAAAGTTTGTATTGTATTCTGCTTATATCAAATCAGACAAATGCAAGCATCTTGCAAATATTATCATTGAAAACTGGCTAAACAGCCAAATATGTGTCCAACTTATTCTCTCAGTTCACAAATTAAGCACTTTAGTAGAAAAAATTATCCTAATGTGTGTCCCACTTGGTCATTTGTAAGGCACAATTCATAGTAAATATGTACGTGTCATTTTTTGCAGACTGCCCTTGACTACCTTCTGATTGTAGTATCTGTTTTGACCGCTGGACTCCATCTTTTCATGTGTCCTTTCACCAAAGTGGAGGAAAGCTTCAACTTGCAAGCTATGCATGATTTGCTCTACCATCAATCCAACATCAGTGCAGTGAGTATCTTGGTCAAGTCTTCCTTCAGTGTAAGCTCAATGTAGTAATGATGTAGCTGAATATGTTTTGTTGCATATTTGCGTAGGCACAGCTGGTAGCCCTGTAAGAACAATTTGTGATCAACATGTAAACCTACTGCACAGTAAAGATGGCAGTGGGATGCAGTTTTGAAGTGGGTATCATTGAATTTGAGGCAAGTTGTCAATATCTTTTGAAAGGGTCTTACTTTCATCGTCATGTAAAGAAATGGCATGTTATAAATTGATAATCCACTGTATGTATGGATATGTCACAATAAACTACTTACAGTAGTGTAAGGTAAAAAAAATCATTTACTCCAGAATCCCCAACTGTAATTCAAAGTATCAATACAGACCGTGAACGAGAACACTGTTCTGGCATCCTCTCAACCCTTTCCCCCTCCCACTAGGTCCAGGACTACACCCCAAAGTGTCAAATTCTGGGCATTTTAAGATGCTTTTGGTCGCACTCATAAAAGGGATTCCATTTATTTTACAATCAGAACATTTTGAGTTTCATATTTTGCTGAATATCTTTGTAATCACAAAATATGCACGTTAAGACGATGATCCCACTAATACCAAGACCATGGGCCTACCTAGTAAGCAAATGATAGGTGTAAATGGAAAGCTTCTCAAGTGTCTTGAACATTTTGTTGGAAGATGAAACATACAGTAAAGTAGTTGAACACGGCATATCGTGGGGAGTTATTCAACATTGTGAAGCCTTGTATATATACAATAATGCATTTGTTGATGAACGTTTTCAATTTGTAATACAGTTGTATGGTGAAGTTTTGAACAAATTTTGGTTCATATACACAGGGACTTTGACTGCTGTGCTAAAAGCTATTATTTCTTTTCATATTATTGTAAAGCAGTTGTAGAAATTTAATTGACACATTGGGCTGATTGGGATTAGTTGGCTACTCTTTAATTTTACAGAGATAGTTGTGTGAGAGGCTTACTGTACTGTACTGTGTAATACTGATCAATCATATTGTAAAAGTCTGTGTTTATTTTTTCATCTTTATCTGCAGTATGACCACCTGGAATTCCCTGGTGTGGTCCCACGAAGCTTTCTTGGTCCACTGGTTGTTTCAGCCCTTTCGGCACCATTTGTTTTAGTTGCCAAATATTTCTCTCTATCAAAGTTCATATCACAATATATTGGTAAGTGCACCTCAACCCCTTCTCCTTTGTGTTTCTCTGAAAGTTACTTGTTAATTTGCCTCCTGTGGTGTATTTACTTTGTCTAACTTTATTGTGTAAGGTTTGACTGATCATGTAATCTCTCTTGGGTGGCTAGTACAAATACAAAAGAGAAGTGTTCCCACCAAACTATAAAGAAACAAAGCTCTTTGGGGTTCAGTGAAAACCATAGCCTTTGTGATCATGATGGCATTGTGTGTGTGGTGTTTGTCATTTATTGGTTCTGATTTTAACATTTCAAGTAGTGTTCAAACAAATTTTGGAGTCTGGTGGATTATCGCATAATTAGTTTGAAATCAGAATCAGTAAAATACATGTGCAATACCAGATATTTATACCAATTATTCAAAAACATAAGGATGATTATGACTACTGTTTTCTAAGTTTTTGCTTGCACCACAAAAAGTGGAATGAAGATACAATCTGTACATCTTACACAATGCTTTCCCTCCAAATTAAGGTCCCAAGTTTGTGTATTTTTCATCTCTTGTGGTTCATGATTTCATTGTTTTTAGTGCAGTAAGCATGGTAACAGGCAATACCAGGTCTGGGAATTAGCGCTCTGTTTTCCACACCGCTGTAACATTTGCTACCTTTGCCAGTAACGACATTACTCAGTAGTGCTGATGAGTAATGTGATGCTCTTATAGGCGATTACATGTACTGTATCTTTGGCAGCTAATTCATGTATTTAAATTGCAAGTGCACAACTGTTGTGAACAAAGTTTTTATGTGTAGGTGCTTCATTGAATAGTCTTGCTTGGGCTTACTCCTCAGTCTTTTCTGATTGTCATTGTCAATCTCTTCAATTACAATTGAACTGTCTCTAACATATTCAGGACATTCTTACATAGGAACATTTAACAACTCTGCTCTGCTCTAGTTTTAGTGTTAGTTGTATCGCATAAGAAGGCATATGTCGATATCGTACATGTGTATACGCAACTTTCCTGGAATATTGCCACTCTCATTGACAATCCTAAATCTCATTCATCATCCTTAAACTCTTCACAAACATGTGGCAAGAATTTCTTCCTAACATGTGTTGGGCCAGGTATGCTTGTTTGAATCTGTGATTGAATCTTCAACCATCTTGGAAAATACCGCAGAATAAAAAAAAAAAAATGATAAAGAATACAACAGTAATAAAGAATACATGCTGTGCATGTTTTCAGTATAAATGTTGCAAGCGATGTCAAACTTTGAAGGAAGCATCATCATATTTAAGATGATGTGTTAAAACATGATTCAAAAGCCAACCCCCAGCAGACTGGCTGCAGTGTTTAACACCTGTTTGTGGTACATCAGTGGGGAAATTCTTGGCATTACTCCAAGAAAAGTTTACAGCCAAAGTTGATTTGTCTTCATTCTAGAAATTATTGGATCACTCTCTAAATTACGTGATCATAAAAATTCCTTGAAATTACCAAGATGGCACAAATGAAAAGTGCTCTGCAAACTACCCCTGTAAAGCACATTAAGTCAACCGAGTGTTCCCCCTGAGCACTGACTACAGAACTAGCCATAAAACAGAAGAGTAAACCTGTATGTAGCACGACCATAAATAAAGGCATCTATTTACAAATCAAAACCTTGAATCTTAATATTCCAAAATGCATGTAATATAAATTGTTTTGCATGACATGTGAAACATTTTATGGAAGATTTGAGTTTTGAAGTAATATCTACATAAAATGTATAATACTTTTTGGGAATTGCACTTTCATACCCTGAAAAGGTTTCCAATTTTGCTGCATAGTTGTAGTTTACTGTTGTACCAAGGCAGTGTAGATAGGAGCTGGATTTGAGAAAAACCTGTCTGCCTTTTTGTTGCTGGTAGGCTGCACCTACAGTCCTTCATACATGTTGTGCAATTTTACTGAAATTGGATAGTGCTGGAACAAGAAAAAAAGATGAAAATGAATTTTATTTCTTTTTGAAGTGGAGAATTAGTGACCCTTTGAATGATGTAATATATTAGAGAATACACTGGTAACTAGAAACGAAAACTTTGTTTTCATTCATGTACGTATTTTCAAGTTTGTACTTGTAATGGGGTGTTTTCTCTTTACCAGATCATCAGAGTTGCCCTGATGTTGAAAAAATTAATCAGTAATCAATATTTTCCATTATAGCATAATCATTTGAACACTATTCTCAAGAACAGAAGCTTGGACTGATGTCATACTTGGCATGTGTACATAGTATGTTGAATAAAAGAACCTTTGTTTTTGGTGGAAGTCAAAGGTCAAATGAGGTCAGCAGAGGTCAAAGTGTGAAAATCTTGTAAAGTCAAAATCTCAATAAAGAAAGGGTGGATAAATCTGGTATTAAGGGTATACCAGTCATATTGATTGCAAGATCTCAATTGCTGTTAGTGAAGGCCACTACTGCAATTACTGTAAGTAGCAATGAAACAGTAATAATGCTGAAGGGTACAATTAACTTGTTGCCCCAATGCAGTCTTTGAGGACAGAATGACAGTCTGAATTGATAAAAGTTTTTCACATTTTTGTCTATGAGCAAAGAGCTACCAGTT
The DNA here is from genome assembly GCA_009801055.1 of Stichopus horrens. Classification (NCBI taxonomy): domain Eukaryota; kingdom Metazoa; phylum Echinodermata; class Holothuroidea; order Aspidochirotida; family Stichopodidae; genus Stichopus; species Stichopus horrens. The sequence continues at coordinate 10,048 of VJOZ01071040.1, forward strand.
CCTTACATCATAAACCAAGATGCAGAATGTTCCACAAGCAAAATAAACTGATCAACTAGATCTTCATAACTATGTTTTATAAGTTTGCTTCAGTATTAAAAGTTTATTGACATTCCAATGTTTCATGCCTTTCTATTGATCTTTCTTTGTTTCTATCTTTACAGTAAGAACAATATTGGGCCTCATTGTACTTGCAGCATTTCATAATTTGTGCCATGCTATCTCAAGGAAGTTTGGTCAGGGTGTATCAAGATTGGTCATCATCATTACTTTAACCCAGTTTCATTTCCTGTTTTACTGTACAAGACCTTTACCAAACATTTTTGCTTTAGCACTTGGTGAGTTAAAATCATTGTTGATCTTGAAAGTAGTTTTTGGTGTAAGATTGGTACTGGAGATGAAAATTGCATAAACAGAGTGGTGGTAAGGAGGGAGAGTTTGTTGCAATCATGAAATGCTATAATTGCAGAAAACATTAACAGCCATTGTTTCCAGAGAACCTTAGCCTCAAGATCTCTTCCACACATTTGAGCTAATTAAGCTTGTATACTGAGGTAGACCTTAGTTTACAAACTCAATTCAGTTAGTACTTACCTTAGGGTAGCAGAAATGAGTACTAAAATATGACTGAAACTGACAAGGCAACCTTGGTTGTGCATAATACAGGCAACATTCACATACTATTTATACCGTCATCATGAAATGTAAAATCAAGTCTTAAACTAATGAAATGACATTTAAAATATTTGCTATTATCATTAATTGTTTAGGCATATTAGCGTGAAAGCAAATCTTCTAGATAATCACTTATGTGGCAAATGCAACACCCACATCAAAGTACCCCAATAGTATGTAACAACAACACAAAAAAATGAGACTATGCTGTATTAACATTGTAATGTTGGATGCAGTAGTTTATAACACTTAGCAGTTTGCCAATTTTATTTTGCTGTTGCTTTCTGTTGCAGCTTTGATAGCTATTTGTGGTTGGGTTAATGGTGATAATGCCTCCTTCATCCTTATGTCAGCCTATGCTATCCTCATCTTTAGAGCTGAGCTGAGCTTACTTTGTGGATTAATGCTCGTGATGGAACTCGTGAATCGGAGAATAGATCTCCTGAGTCTGTTCCTGTGGGGTGCTATCGGTGCAGTGACAGGTTTAGGTATGTACAATTTACAAAATTGTGTTGATTCATTCTTGATGTGTAGTATCACAGATGATTGTCATATCTCTCAAGAATAACCAGAATAGGTACTTTGATTTGGAGATCTGTAACAGATTACCATCAACATGTTATAATGTCACGGTCAGTCGATTGACATCATGAACTGATGGTCTGTGTCATATTTTGGAGTATAAACAGTACTTAAAGTTTCCATTCTATGATCTTAAGATGGTCCCAAGATCAGAATCTTAAGTGAAACATTTAATATCTAGTTATGTTCAATATTTGTAGGATTTTGATGATTTCTTTGTCATGAAATCTCCTTTAGGGACTTATTGAGTTGATAACATTCATTTTGTGATGAAAACCACTATGAATGCTTATACTTTTAATTACCCTCATTTGCTGTGTATCTACTCCTGCAGTGACTGAAAATGTGAGAGATCACAGTTACTATGTAAGACTGTTTATGGCTAATACAGTATGGAAAAGTGTCTGGTCACATATTAGCATTGTTAGTGATTTCAATGTTAATCAAACTATCATCATTGCTCCAGTAGNNAATACTCAACAAGCGTAACAAAATATCATGAATTTTATGAACCAACTCAATGAGCCCCTTTAATGTAAATGTTAAAAGGTGTCTTGCACAGTTTTTGGTCTCTTAGCTAGTGTGAACTTTGTTCATGTTCAATCATAATAAATTTGATAGTTTGTCCACAAAAGAAAAAAAAATGTAGTAAAGTTCATATGATCTTAAAGAGAAAAGGTAGTACCTTTATCTAAAAACTGACTACAGCTGCTGACAAAAAATATTCGTACTCTTTCTTAGCCCGCCTTTCAGTATTTTACTGCAGAAGCACTACGGTGTCATTTTAAAAAAAATGTAGAGAATTTTCACGTCAAAATTAGCAGATTTTTTATACTAGAAATGTGATTTGCAAGTAAAACATCAATGCACAGGCCAGCATACCAATGCACAGAACAACAAGAGATGTCATAGTTAGAAGTCAACCAGTTATGTCAAACATGCTCAGTGCACATACAACTTTCTACAATAATGTTCTAAATGAATTGAACTGAGTAACATGCTACACATTTAATAGAAAAACAATGGTCGTTATGATACTTAATTTTTGAATTTGAGAAAATTTACTGAATCATGAACTAAGGTTGAAACTAGTTTCAATGTTGTATAGGCCCAATATAGGGTAGGTTTCTAGTAGACTGATATGTTGTAGTTCTGCTTTAGGCCTATGTGGAACTGGAGTGTGCTTAACGTGTGACGTGTATGATTCCAGAAAGTTTCCTTGCAATTCCACTTCTAGTAGCTGGTTGCAGTTGTTTTCAACAGCATGGTATGTGCAGGAAAATTGAAGCTGTTTTTGGTTACATGCTGAAGGCAGGCAAGTAACCTACTGTATGCAGTCAGGTCAGGTGGTGTATGTGTGTGTGTATCGTGGTGTGTGTGTGTGTGTAACCTCAGTATCTTGAGGTGGGAACTGAAAGTGTAACTGATCTTTGGCATGTGACTTCAACATTTTGAGTGCAAGATCCCTATCATTTTTAGGTCACGTGTCATGTAGGATTTGGGAAGGTAAAACGTGAAATTTATAAAAATCTATTATTTTCCAAACCCAAACATTGTGGAGGTTTTCATGTGTTTGGGTAGATGGGTGTAGCACTCCATAGCAATTTTCCAATGATTTATAAAAGGTCAAAGATCATTTGTGTTCAGTGGATGTGAAATGAGGGACAGCTTGCCCTCGCTTGTAACCTCAATATTTTAAGGTAGGAATTTAGTTCAATTTTATAATTGGAATGTGATATCATCATAATTAGTTTACTGTCCCTATTGTTTTGTAAAGCTCAAGGTCATATGGGGTTAGCAGAGATCAAAACAAAAAAATATATTAGAAACCACTTATATCTCCTACATTGGAATATGTAGTTGTGTCATATTGACATGATGAAGTGAGAACCTGTTGCTCCATCTTTTTTCTTAGTTTATGTGCGGGTCAAAGGTTGTACAGAATTAGCAGAACTTTTTGAAATATTGAGAGACTGCAACCGCAACATCTCAAAATCTGCAGTTATTGCAAATCTTATATTCAATTTGTCACATAGTGCTAAACTACAAAATCCCTATAGGTATCCACAAGAGGCCACTGTCACAAAATTTATAAAAGGAGATCACGACTGAACATAAGGAAAAATAACTTCACCCACAGAGTTGTTGACACATGGAACAGTCTGCCACAGGATGTTGTTAATGCCACATCAGTCCAAAGCTTTGAAAGGAAGCTTGATAAATTCTGGAGGCAGCAACCCATTTGAAGAAGAAGAGCTGGTGCTGTAACTTGTGCCTGCTACCAGAATCCATCTATGTATCTATGTACATATCTATTGGTGTGGATGAAAAGTTGTATGGGGTCAGCAGAGGGCAAAATGTGTAAACCTCAGTACCAAAGTATGGTATTTATGGTAAATTACCAGATCATGGTTGCCTATAAAGCGTAGAAGACAGTCCTTCAAGATGTTTGTGAAAGTTTTCTTTTGTCTTGTCAAACATCAGATTCTGTGTAACCATGAGAAGTAGGATTTAAACTTGGTGGTGTAAGTTTGTGTAATATGTTCAGTGTGATTCACTAGTATGTCACCTGCTTCTTTGTCATTCTGTTGTAGGTGATAACATGTTTTAATTGACCTTTTTGTTGAAACTCATTAGTTTTCTCCCAAAGCACTTAAAATATATCCATTTGTCATCCTCACATTAACATATCAACATCTCAAGTATTAATGCCTGACTTATTTCTCTCCTGGGATTTACAGTAGGCTGTTGCTTTTTCACTTAAGGGAGGGGACCAGTTCTCTTTGCTGACTGTTGACCTTCGGGTCTTATTTTCTGATAGAATTCAGCTACAAGTGGGCAGCAGATAGTACTTGGTGACTCAGTTTTTCTGTATCTATGTAGGGTTGGGATGCCAGTGACTCGTGTGGTTACTTTCTTCAATTTTTTTTGAAAGATCAAAATGACTCATTGATGATAACTAGATTTAGAATTAGAATTTCAGATCACATCTCCTGATAAGATGGAGCTCAGCGATGAGTTGTTGGTAAAATCTAGGTTGCTGGTGGTGGTATTATAGGTCAGTTTGCTTTTTAATTCACTATTAACACTACTGTAGGTACTGTATCAGTCACATACACTTGGCAAGTATCCATTGCAGGAATTTCTCTCCTGTTAAGTCTGGCAAAGTAGAGTATATAGTTTTGATTGTGTGTAAATATCGGTAAAGAAAACAGCTGGGCTACACCATTGCTTGTGAGATAAGTCACACATTAGTTGAATCTGTATAATACAAAGTATGGTTGAGACCATCATGGATAAGATAAACAAGCTGAAGTTTTTAATAATGTGACTTAACTGTGAAAAAGAAACAAGATGGAGCAGTCGTTAATTTAGAGGAATCTGTTGTAAGAATTCCAAACTAATGTCAAATGTGTCATGGAAACAATGTTTTATTCTTAATAATAGCTCAGTGTAATTGATGGCAAAACATTGTTGTACTTAGAATGTGTCTCCCAAAATGCCCATGAATACTGTAGTGCACCTCACTAATGTCCATAATTGGTGCCTGGCCCAATTTGTTTTGCCACCATTGCCCTGCTTCCAGTACTGTTTATTGAGGTGAGGTAAGTTACGCTAAAAAAATAAATGTTTTGCTCTAGAGAACTTTGTTTGATTCCTTCTCTCTGTTAGGTGATGTACGCAATCTTTCCATGCTCTTAGCTTTAGAGCATAACGTTATTAAGATAATGTATCTGCTTATTTGGCCTATCACAGGTTTTTGAGACTACCTCTGAGATACCTTGCTCTTTGATGATCTTTGCAGGGTTTACACATAGTAAGCTAATGGAACTGCTTCATTGAATCAACTGCATGAGGAATGCACTGAAATCGCATTGACTTTGTCATTTGATGTAAACTAGCTTTAGTTGAATACCCATCAGTAGCTTAAAATGTTACTATGAGAACATGTGATGGAAGCAAATTTCCTTTTCAAAACTTGTTTGTCATCACTTACTTCAAACAAAGGTAGGGCATAGCATGTTGAGTGGAACATATCATCTGTAAAAATGGATGCTGTAGGAATCACGTGTACAGTATCTTTCATACTTGATTTTCAATAAAAGTTAATTTGTATTACATTGCATTCTAAATTGCCACCATGAAAGAGTAAAGTTGGTGAACTCCCTATTGAATTATTACTTTTAATGATTGGAGACTTTAAAGGAACAAGAAGATGGATGTCTAAATCATCAGAAAAGTGTGCACACATTGACCTGTTATTAAGGTTCACAGTATTCTATTTACCATTCATGTACAAATATAGGAAACAAATAAGGTGAAACTACTTCATTGTAGTTCTCTGTCACAGGAATGGAAAGACCTTCATTGTTAGTACTATGCCTTTCCTTCCGTCTAAATAGCATTGAGATGCTGGCTAGCTTAGTTGTAAAGTGAAATGTCAATGAATGTTTCAATACTCTTTGCAGCACAGTCATTGATCATTAAGGCACATCCTCCCACAGCAAATGGTTATTCAGGAGTGCACCAAGTATACACATTTGATTCAGAAGAAGGTTGTATAATCATGGTGTTTCAGTGACAGTAACCTTAATGAAAAGAATGTCAGAATTTGTTTATGACCTCTCTTTGAACTATTATGAAAGCAAAAAAAGGTTAACTGGGATGAGGGTTTAATGCAGTAGCAGAAGATGCACTACCAAGTAGTATAAATGATGCAGATGCACAATGACATTCCGTTTCAAATTTCTCTTTGATCTGTAATTCAGTGTTGCTAGTTACTCTAAGCTGTACTGCCTCTGGTAGGAAATCGCACTCTGAAAGTGATGATTGTAGTTTCAAAGTTTACTTTCAGGTATTGGGTCAAATAATTTAGTGCAGTATAGACAAAAAAATCATCTAATGTTGGTATGTGAGTTAGGTCATGATGATACATCGATAGTATGTTTACTATGGAAGTGTTCCAAAATAGCACCAGAAGCAATTGCCTAGTCCATGGGAGAAATTCCCGCCCCCATATACTCACCATATCCACATCCCTCTCCCTTTCTACCAGAATCATCCCTGTATGCTTTCACAGCTTCACTTTAAATTCTTGCAGTTTCAATATTCATTTCTATGCCTGCAGTCAAAATGATACACCATGAAACATATGGAGCATGGATAAAATATCAAAATGTTGTATTATGAAAATACCTTCTGTGGTTGTCATTTTCAGTGACGGTTGAAAAGGTTATTACGAAAGGTTAGTAATGAAATATGTTTTTCTCTGCCATAAATGCCAATTCGTTGGGTATTCTTCTTGCCCCTTATACTCCATCCTGCTACCCAATCCCGGCAGTGTCCAGTGGTGTCACCAAGAGGAGCATTATTCCTTCCAGTCAGAACCTTTGTCCCCCAATTGCCTCCTCTCACTCAACTGAAGTGACCTAACAAATACATGTGTATGTCTATTCCTTGTTTTTATTCATAATTTGGCATTTACCTGTTTGTTCTAGGAAGTCCATGAGACTTAATTTTTCACCCAGAGATATGCTATAACCTCAGAGCCTTACCCCTGAACTCCATGAGGGATCCTAAGTTCTCATCTTGTCAACTAAAAGGAATAGCCGAAATGAAATCATTTGGAGTCCTAGCGTTTAATGATCACTAATGCATTTTGAACAAAAATATACCTATCCTGAGATTGAATTTTTCACCCAGAGATATGAATAAACCCCAGAGCTTCCAAGGGCTGCACCCCCAGGACCCCCAACAGGTTTTTCCCCTGGATCCCACCAGGGATCTACCAGGGTCCCCTGGATCCCACTAAGTGCTCAATTTCATGTGTAGTGTAAAACTTTTTACCTCTCCCCACCAGCAGTTTATTTTGCCCTCCATCGTTCTCACAAATCTAAAATCCTGGTGCCACCACTGTCAGTGCCACGCTTATTACAGCTTCACCGTTTATCCATCCAAGTGACAGTATTCATTTAGAAAGCTCAGTTGTTGACTGGAAAGTTAGCAAAGCACTATGAAGTTTCAAGTGGAGGTCGTAATATTTTTTCAAATGTGATATTAAGGTATTATGCGTGTGGCAAGTTAAACCCCATAAAAGTTGATAAATTTCATGTCTACAGATAGAACACATCACATACAAATAGAAAACTCCCAATTTCCACATCACTTATAGATTTGAGAAAGAAGGAGAATGCAGTTATACCTACCTGTTGAAATACCTTGGTGAACCAAAAATGCTTATAAATTCACAGCCTAATTTGATGAATCACAGAATGGAGAGCATGTATGCGAGAGCTATATTGAACTATGTTGAATACATTCTTATTGTGTGTATGACAGTCAAATTGAACTGTTTGCTGGTCAAGAAAAACCTATCATACCTAATTTTGATGTTAGGTGCTTTCTTGGAGATTCGACATTAGTTTGCCTTTGAAAGTTCAGTAATAATGCTAAAGTCTTTTGAATGCAAAAGTAAGAGTTGCACTCAGAATGAAAATGTCAAAAGATGCATGGAGGAGTAACAAAATGTCTTTAGCCTGTTTCCAGATGATCTTCATGCTGCAAAAGTCCTGGATCTGTTTTATGCAAAAGATGGAAGGCAGTGTAATGGAATCAGCATCTATAGCATTCACTTCATCCAGGATTATTTTGATCAGCACTGTTTTCCACGACATTTGGAAGAGGATGCCATACCTGAGTGCCTTGTCGACACAAAGGTGGTGTACCGTTCCAACACATTGAGAAATGAACCTTGATTCATTTCAGAGGCCCTTTCATCACCTATTATGTCGCAGGTCCAAACTGATTCATCACCATAGGCGACTGCTAATCCGGACCATCTGTCTGTCTGTCTTTCCAGCATTAGATTGGCTTCACCTTGTACTGGATGCCAGCAGGCAGAGGCAGCTTTTTGGTTTCGATGACAATCGTAACCTTTGTAATTATGCATATGTGTGCGTGTGGGTGTGTGTATGCGTTTGTGTGTGTATGTCCGTGACGCCCTACATTGTAAACACGATATCTCAAGATGGGAAGCTTGGACAGACCTCATATATGGTACGTAGGTGAACCACGTTGAGTAGAGGAACCCTTTTGTTTTTGGTGGAAGTNNNNTAAACGTGATATCTCAAGAAGGAAAGCTTGGACAAATTTCATATTCAGTATGTAGATGAATATTGAGTAGAAGAACCCTATTGTCTTTTAAGGAGGTCAAAGGTCATTTGGGGTCAAGTGGGGTCAAGATGTGAAAACATTGTAAACACGATATCTCAAGACGGGAAGCTTGGACAAATCTCATATTCAAAATGTAGATGAACCACATTCAGTAGAAGAACCCTATTGTTTTTGGTGGAGGTCAAAGGTCATTTGGGGTCAACAGGGATCAAAATGTGAAAACCTTGTAAACCCGATATCTCAAGAAGGGAAGCTTGGACAGATCTCATATTTAGTATGTAGGTGAACCACATTGAGTAGAGGAACCCTACT
>VJOZ01071055.1:0-10226 GCA_009801055.1 Stichopus horrens
CCTATCAGGTTAACTATTTTTGTTAACTTTTTTTTCTCTCTCTCTCTTCACCCCAATAGAATGGCCTGTCGTAAATTTCTCCACATGTGTAATCAAAACAATAAGTCCCTGTGTACACTTTGTAATACGAGTAGCTGCTCTGCATCTTTTGAATTTGCTGTCAATCAAAGAGTACTGTAACTTAGAACCAGCTGAAAACTTTGCTTTCCGGGAAGTAAAAATATAGCTTATGGTGATGCCTTACAGCCTTTAATGCTATTTTATTTCAGGTCAGAGGTTGGCTCTGTGTTTGCTCTGGCATGGCTGATCACCTGGTACGGTCATGTGCTCAACAATTTTCGTAGCATCGTCAGGCTGTACGACTTCTTCTTGGCATGCCACCCACTTATGCCTGTCTATTTAGCTGCCGCTGTGAGTATTGAGACCTTTTACCCGTAAATCCCTACTCCAGTCACACATAACATCAAATTTCTTCCATCAACAGTGAACTGTTCTGAATAACTCCTTAAGTTACTTGAAATGTTTAGTAAGGCTATTTTAGGCATTTGTGCAACCATCACTTGTGTGTATGCATTTTTCAATGTTCATGGGTGTCATCAGGTGGTGTGTAACTGTAGTATGTCGTGAGTTTTGCGTAAATGTGGTAATTGTCTCCAATTACTGCCGTGTTGGTCCCAATATGAAAACTTTCTGTTACACTGGCTCTGATGTACGTAATATTAACCACTCGAAAACACTGGGTATTTTACAATTCACACAGCAACTCCCCAAACAACTGAATTTCAAACTACAGTAAAGAGGGCTAAACTTTGGATGAACTAGAGAATGTGTGTACTCAAAGAAGGTCATACAGTAAACTTTAATACTGGTGTTCTAAGATGCACTCACAAATAAGTAATCTAGTGTCATGTTCATTTGTGGATCGTGTCAGTTTGAAATATATATAAATATGGAAGTAGCTTTCCTCCAACTACTTGCTTCCTATGTTTGGGATAAATAGAGCAGATTAGGACACTATGTTGCTCTTACAACAAAAGATTTCTAGATATTGTTCACCTTTGGTCAGTATCCTAACAACATTTTATGGTTCTGTGGTGAAGGCTATGGACAATGTTTTCTACAAGGACATTGATTCATCTTGCATGTTGCTCTCAGTGAACAATTTCGAGGCCATTGTTGTTTTGTAGTTTTTGAAGCTTTAGGCATGCACAAACATGAGACACATGGTTGAGACCGCAGTCAGTATATAAGCCTAGGATGTTTTCCTTTCTTGTAAACAGTCATGACCATCGAAATCTCACAGAGATCAGTCAACTCAGTTTTATTATATTGAAAATATTGAAATACTTTCTGATGTAGTAAAACAGCTGTGGATATGTAGATTATCTTGATCTCATCGGTGTTAGTCAATAGTTTGTAAAAACTGTTTCAAGTGCCAGAAGGAGCTTATAAGGTCAATTTGGTTCTCTATTTTTTTGTGTTGTTTTTATTTTTTAGATTGTACTATACAGGGAGGAAGACATTATGCGATGTGAGTGTGATATGCCTTTCGTTCATAGTTTACTTTCCAAGATACCCCAGAATCTGCCGTTGGAGAAGCTGATCGTGGATGCCGGTGATCTGTTTGTGCAATACCAGCCGAGTCAACTGGCCAAAGAGGCGAGACTATACTACAAGGAAAGGTAAGTTGATAGACCGTCTCATACATATGTCTCTCTGTAAACCAACATGACCTCTCCTTTTGATTTTTCTAACAACTTCTCTGCACCTCAAGGACAGTCTAAAAGGGTCACAGAACAGAGTGGACATTAAACATGGTTAAGATACCGTTTATAACAGATAAGCACTAGCCCCTAGACACCAAGAACAAATTTGTTCAACCCCACGCCTTATGTAGAATTCTTGACAGGTACCAGATAACAAAAACAGGAAGCTTGTTACAGTTACTGTCAAGTTGTCCCCCCTCTCTTTCACAGTTCAAGCCTGTCGACGTACCAAAGCCTGGAAGAGTCATCCAGAAGACAACGTCCTGACTTGGTGTTGAGGAGACTTACCAGAAGAGGTCTGGCAACAAGCACCGTTAACCAGCCAGTGGGTCGCAGTAACAGGGCGGTGAAGGTCGCTGTCTGGGCTATCTCCATGGGGATCGGGGCAGCTGCCCTTACAGTGCTCAACACTGCTCTAGAATTTTGGAGCTGAGAAACATTCTACCGTCACCTAGATCAACAAGTAACTAGGCCTCAGTCCCTGACCATTATCAGCCATTGGAATCAGACGTCATTAGCCGACAATGTCGGTAGTGACTGTGGTGGGACCTGACCTGACTGAAATCTATAAGGGTGCCATTCTTCACAGGTATGACTTCCAGGAAGGCTGTATCCATGGATATTGATGAAGCTGGCCCAAATGATACTTGCTATCTCCATTTCATTGTAAGGGTGATAGCCTATCACCTGTTGGGTCTAGTAACAGACAGTCCTTTTGAGATGAATTAGACCTTGCCATCGGTTAGCAGTGGTAGTTTTGGGTATAGAGGTGTTGGACATCTTTCACACCATTATTGTCCCATTTTAAAGAGAAATTTGATCGAAGCCATGCTAGGTGTTAACTCTTGCCAAAAGTCCCGACTGTGGCAGTCTTTAAATTATGCAGTTAACAATGACTCACCATGGCAGTCAATCTTGGTTCTCTATTTCTTTGAGAAATGAGTATGACTTCAGTTTGTATCAGATTACGGATCTGTCGTGTATCGGTATATGCATTAAGATGAGGTAAACCACTAGAAATGCATTATCAATGAACCCTGACTCACCCCTCAAGTAATTCCAATGTAACTGAGTATGTACTCAATAGTGGCCGATACAGTCACAGAGGAAACATTCTATGCCTCCTTAGATTATCTACAGGAGTTTTTCAAATCATGTTGATATTGTAGGAAGTTTAGTCGTGTTGCAGATGTCGTGGAAGTGTGTTCCACAGGAGGTTGCAGAACAAAAGCAGCAATGTTAAAATAACAAAATGGTGCTATCTCTATCTTTACATGAGGTTGCGCTCTGGCTTTTGTCTTTCTCTATCAGTACTGGACATTTTGGTGCAAAATTGTGAGCGTGAGTAATCGGAAGACAAAAAGATTTGATAATGAGATGTTGGTTAACAGAAACAGATCGTGGTTGGTTTAAAAGTGAACTGTGAGGGAAGGTCATTGGATTAGATGATGAAGACAACAAAGGTTGTAACTTGATGAAAAGTCTGGGATTACACAATTTAACCAGCTCTCCCGTATTCATTTATGTACAGTATGAGAACTTGGCATTGTTCTCATCTCCATGCAGTTACAGTGGAGTGACCATAGCTCTCTTTTTCAGGCTGTACACAATCAAGAATTTGAAATAATGTAGAGAAACAGGGTCCAGTCCTTCAACTAATTCCTTTAGGCAAATAAAAGTAAAAGGGAGTGAAGATAAAAGTATACTTAAATATAGGCCTGAAGTGTGATAGTGAATAGAAGAATAAAATTACTATTCTTCTCACCTTTAATACACTTCATCACATCAGTCTAATCGGATGACTAAGCCTTGATCTACCGCACAGTGGAGACCTCTACCATCCCTTGTACTAAAATGACTTTACCTCACCTATGCCCTCTTTAATCGAAGATGGAAGGAAAGACTAGGCATGGAAATGGCTGGCTGCAATAGCTGTGAAATAACAGCCACCACAAGGCAAACCTGCCTGCCCTCAACAGCTAAAGTACTACGAAGAAACTGTAATATTAGTAGTTAATGCCAAAACTGCAGTGGATGGCAAATGTAAATCCTCTGGGAACAATTACTATGTGGGAGATGTAAAGTTCCATGGGCAAAGAGAGTCCACAGGAATTGAAATTGAAAATACTAGTAGAACCGCCGTGCCGAGTACAGTCAAAGGCTGGCGTAAGTACATGTAATGAGCTGGACGTAACTTACTGTTTCAAGGATAAATCTCAAAACCCCAACAAGTAAAAGTTGTTATGTATAGTTGTATACATATGTATTCTGCTGTCTAGCAAGGTGGATGCATGTGACCAAGAAGAACCTGACGCCCTGTTTCCATAACAGAGACCGCGCATAACTCAAAAAGTGACATGAGGGGGGTTAAGGTGGGTCACTACAGGCATGCCTTCCAGTGTGTTGAATAGTGGCTCTTAAGCGTGGTGGCACCCTAAGTGGTGAATCATTTGGTATATATGCATTTACATTTCTGGAGTGAAGAATTGCTGAGGTACCATGATTGAAAAACGGGTGGACTAGGATGCAAACCATTCACTATTACTCATTTAGACAAACAGGGGTATTAAAAGAGTAGATGTAAAATATACCCAAATTTGTTATTCTTTTAAAGTGATGTTAATTTAGATGGTTGTGGTTTTTTTCACACAGTGTTCATAAGTGATATTGTCAGCATTGGTCAAGTGTGTTGTAAATAGCTTAATTGGTGTTTTATTGTGGGTAGTGCACTTAAGATGCTGATGTCAAACTATTGCCAACTTCCACCTGCACATTCTTTCATTTGCAGAGTGAACTTTCGTTGGAAACACCAACAAAGTAGATTTTTCTAGTTGACAGATTAGCAGCTGGGCCTAAATACTGTGCGCACCTTTCATTCAAAAGTAAAAATGTGCACATACTCAGATGTCATGCAGTTATTCCAAATACTTACTACCACGTACTTCCAAATACTATGGGGTGGAGGGTTAAGTTGGCGGCTAGAGTATCTGCTTTGCAATCACCAGGTTCCTGGATCAAACCCATTTCAACCACTTGTTCAGTAAAGCTGTTTACAGTGGTGCTAAGGGGGTTATTTGGTAATTTCAATTGCTTTCCTGTTGTCTGATTCAGGTATCATCCGCTTCAGATTGCTTGGTTCAGCTAGTGGGCTGGGCAGGTCCTTCACCCCTCCCAGCCATTTGGAAAGTGGCTAAGGAACAGGTTTGGGTTTGTATGGGATTGTTGGTTCACCCCTCCCTGCCTTTCTGGTCAAAAAGAGAAGGCAAATTTCACTGTTGTTTATCCATGGTCAACATGGTTTTGAATCTCCAACGAGTCTCCAGACTTTCTGATGCTCAGATTTTAAACTAAACCACTGAGTTTTCAGTCGCTTGTATCTATTTCAAATCACTGTGTTGTGTAGTTAACTTATTCAGATGCTATGTTCCACAGGTACACAGGAAACTACTTTTTACCTCAGGAATAACAAGCGTGAGTGACAGTGTGAACGATCCTTATGTGCAAATGAGGCTAAGGGGCAGGGCTACTTTGCACATTTTATTGAATGTGTCAGTGTCAGAATGTTACATTCTCTATTGCCCTAAAACTGGCTAGCTTGCTCTTACACACTGAAAGTATATCTGTATCACTGGTCTGACATTCTCCCATCTTATGAATATTTATCTAAGTATTCATAAATATTTGCCATTCTTAAAACTGCACGGCCACTGGAGGAGAACTTTGCACCTACCAGGGTGCATGCACATAAAATACTGCAAGCAGGGAGTGACCAGTGCAATCTAATATTCAGTCAGAAGGTATTTCACAATCTTAAAAGATCCTTCTGCACTTCAAAAAATGTAGTATAGTAGAAATTTGGGGCCAATGTAGCTAAAAAGTAAAGTTTGATATGCAATTATAACCAAGCATTAGCCAACCTTGTCCAAGTATCTTTCACAAAGGCAAAGATTTTCAAAGATGATCAAATTGTGCATTTTACGACACCCATGATAAGATCAGCTAGTTCTTCCAAGTGTTTTAAAATAAAATTGGGAACCTCCACCTGTCCTCGAGAGCCATTCAAGTTTTATATATCCGTGCAATTTGTTTTGTAAAGAATCTTGTGAATTTGTATGCATAAATATTCATGTATCTGATATTTAAACGTCTTAAGGTCATTCAGCCATGTATGTGTCGAGTTGTGAAATAAACAAAACAAAGATGACTTTTTTTCCCCTTTGTGTTCATATATTTTTCAATTTTTTTGGTTTTGTTTATATTTTTACTTATGACATCAGTTTCAATCATACATGTCTCCATGGTGATAACGAATGTTAAAAAGAACACAAAAACATTTCTGATAATTAATCAATAAATATGGACGTCGGCAGTGATAGGTCAGATCTGAATACCATCTGCGAAATTTATCCAATGAAATGGCAACTTAAATAGTGAATGATACATGCTGTCACTTGAAAGATTCCTTAAAGATTATCCCCAAACATCCCACGTCCATCCCGCCCATTGTGCGACGAAGATATTCTTTCATAAAATGTGAAAGGAGACGACTGTGCAACGTTCTCCAAACAGAAAGTCACATGAAACAACATGATGAACATCCATTCCAAAGGAAAGTACAGGATAACAGTTAAGTAACCCACCATCTACCAAAGTCTACCTTAACACTTCAAAATCAGAAAGTGTATTTTGAACATTGACGATGGGATTCACATTTAAGTTTTACAACTTTAAATGAGGTGCAACGATTCCATGTAATTTATTCTCTTTTGGAGCAGTTTTGGCCATTACACCAAACTACATGATTTAGGATTACCAAAAAAAGAACAATCGTTAAAGAGGCAAGCACACCACTGCAAGGGGACTCAAGAGGCATAAACGACAATGAGGTAAGTGGACGGGCGAAGGAAGGTGCACCATAACATCACACCAAAGGAGTAAGAATCTGTGCTGGCAGTAATCATTGACATTGTATTCACAGTTACATTTAATTCATAGTGATTGCATAAAAATTATGTTGTATTGCACATGCACGAATTGAATGTCCTGAGAAAAGCATTGCTTTCCACAATAAACATCAACATATCAGCTAAGTATCACTACACATTTTTTAAGTGCAGACAAATAGCCTGGCAGCAAAGGTAGATACCTAAGGTGTAGAAAAATACTCAGGAAACACTTTTTGCCAGATCTTGTACAACAGTTATTCCAAAACCTGGCTTGTAGTTAATTGTTCCCACTTAAAATGGCCTGGGACAAGTGATATTATTTTCACAAAGGCATATACCGTATAAGAAGACTGCAACTTTACAATCCAAATTTTAATATTCCTCAAGTATGGAATGTCAATTAAGCTATCACCGTACGTCCTTCCTTTCACATGTCAGGATTTACATTCAGCACATTCCATCACTTTATACATTACCATAGGTGAGTCCACAACCAAATGCACAGTGCTAACATTTGTCTCCCAATTAACTGTTTTAACACCCCATCTTGCCTTGCCAATCAATTGTCCTAACATTTTCTTTTTACTGATCCAAAGTGTAAGCTTTCAAATTACTAATAAATGTCTTGGATCGATGCAACTGGATTGCCCTTGTGATATGACCTCTACCTGTTACTTAACAGGGAAAGTTTTACGCATACTTCTTGAAAGATTTCAAGGATTGTCCATCCTTGGGCTGACCAAAAGTGACACACGAGAAAGGAAATAAGTATCCTCTACTGGCTGACACTGAGAATGTTTGTTCTGTTGATTCATTGAACACAAGTTAAGAAAATATTGAAGAAGCAATGAGGCTTCTGTGCTCCTTGTCAGCAAATAATTTTATTAGAGGGAGTAGCCACTTTGGATAGGTCTCCAAGCGACTTTGCATAAGCATCCAAATATGGTGCTGAGTCTGAAAGAACTACTTTATGGCTTTACAAGCTACCTTACTGTTTGCACATAGGTGACATTAATGTGACAAAGTATAAGCAGATTTCTAGGAGCTAGCCTCTATTTAAAAGTGAAACAATTAGTATCTACACATCTGTTGTGCCTTAACAAAATGTTTCCACTGATCCATCAACATGATAAAACACTAATTAAAAATATTTCTGGTTTTATTTGTTGCTCAAAATCCAAGCTTATGCTAAGTTTATCTATTAATGCTTTTTGAATTCTTGTGCCCTTACCCTCTCCCTAAAATTATCGTTCAGGGTGACAAAATTATTCTTGACAGCTCAGCTCTTACATGTACCTCTCAGGTTACTCCACAAACTTCACACCTTTTGACATAATTCCTGGAAAATCTTCGAGGTTTTCCAAATTTTGCCATTTAATTCTGATTACCTCCTGGGCAACACTGATAAAGCAGATGGATCTCCATCAGTAATTTAAAATTCCAAACGAGGCCATCCAACGCCAGGTTCCCGTATCTCTTACCCTTCATTCTTGTAAGCATCTCTTCAATGGTGTTGTGGGGTTTTATGGATTTTTTTAACAGATCATGAATACCAAAGGTAAACTGAAACACACTTTGCACAGTTCAAGCTGAATTGAAGCTGCTAAAAGTCTGTTTTTCATACCACACAAAGACACGGTAGCTACCAACCTCTGGAAAAAATTTGAAACTTAAAGCATCATTTTCAAAACCTGAAAGTTGTCAGTGGTGACCATGTCCTTAAATGTTTTCTTTTACATTACATCAGAATATAAGAAAACACAAAGGACAGGGTTTTGTAGAAACTAGATTGAAAATTTCTTACGATTACAGATATGGACTAAAAATCGAACACTTACACTCTACCCGGAGTCACCGAGTACTTGTACCACAATAAAAAAAAAACACTAAGGGCAGGGTTTTGTACAAGAGAATTTTACACTCATGTTGATCATTTTGTGAAATGGAACAGCCATGGAGCCTTTACCATGTAGCATATCACATTCATAACTTGTTTAAAACATTTCAAGGTGATTAGAGAAAAGCAAAGAAACAGCAGTCAAGGCTTTTGAATTACAAGACTGAGAGAGGGCCAAACTGATCAAAATGTACCCTCTTGCTTAATATATTTTGAGCTGTAGATGAAATTACAATGAATGGAAATCGGTACATACTGTATACTTGCAGAGGAAATTGACTATTGCCTACAAGCATCATGTTCACTTGATGGTGCTTGGGTGGTTTGCTTCTAATCCATCCGAAATTGATGAACAGATGTCAGAGGGACCTGGTGAAATACTACAACTTCCTTACAGAATCAGTTCAACCTCACTTCTTGTTCACAAACGAATCTCACTCTAAGTGGTACACCAGAGTGATACTGTAAAGCTGGCATTATGCTTATGAACAACCACAACTTTATCTCAGTGAGAGCAAATTGTAAAACAGCCACTTCAGACCATCGGTTACAACCTTGTCTACCTGAGTTGTAATTAAGCAAACACTGAACATACGTGGATTGATATGACATGTGAGCTAGCTCGGAAGGAGGCCAGAACTTTTCAGTTGGTTTCATTTGTTGGTCTTGGTGCTGCTCGCACTACTGAAAGGTCTCTAGGGCTGTGGACACACCAAGGCACAGGTCCAGCTGGACAATGTGCCATGTGCATGCATCATATCTTGGAAAGTCTCAACCATTAAGTGATTCAGAAAATTATTGAAAGAATCAAACAATGAATTTAAAAATGGTTCTATGGTTAAATTAATTCTTTAAGGTGAAATCTCATTTGTCCCGTTAAAATCATATTGAACTTTTATTCAATTTTACTAAAATCTGAAATACATCGCAAACAGTCAGAAGCGCCTTCTTTTCCTTTTTTTTTTTTTTTTTTTTTTTGCCTTTTTTCTTTTTTAGAGAGAGTGAACTTGGTTGCTCTCGTTGAACGTTGATCAGCTCTGAGAACCAACCAACACTCTATAAATATATATGTATCTGAAAGAAAGGATTGCACTAACTACCATACGCATACCACATGATGAATAAAATAGAGGGGTAAAGGGGAAAAAAAATGGAAGAATTTTATCGTACTGATATGCCAGCAGAACACCAACACAGGATGCAAAACAACTGTGATGTCAGGTCACAAGTATCACAGTCCATAAGATAAATTTGCTATTGTTTCCATTCATTTATTTTTGCATTTCAAAGGTGTGTGACAAAACTAAAATTGCTTCTCTCTCTTTAATGAAACAGTCACTGAAACACACCACTACATTCAGCAGCTGGACGGATCCTCTGTGATATGCCACACTTTGGTCAACTGTTTCTTGGTCTACCATTGTCGTTGCCGAAAACTTGCATCTCTTGGAGCGATTCCGCTGACGAGGAATGGTACTGCCCGGACGCGTCTTTCGGCGGCGCTTCGTCGATGACTGGGATGTTGGACAGCCTGGGGGGTTGGCTACTTTGGATGAGAGTACCTGTATCAGACAATGCATGATACAAAAGTGTTAAATTATGCAAATCTGACTTGTT
>VJOZ01071155.1:4101-17481 GCA_009801055.1 Stichopus horrens
TGGCTTTACATGAGATATCATTGTATCAACAGTCTACAGTGCAGCTTGACAGAAAATGAAAAATAAATCCAAATTAAGAGCAGAGCTTCAGTCAAAGTCCTAGCACTTGATTGAATGAAATTGCCCTCATAGTAAGTTTATCTTTTAAATATGCAATGAAGATAGGGATTTAATTTGTTCAACTTAAGTTCAGTAACATTTTATGTCTCAGTTAGCACTTGAAACATAAAAGATATTGCCAATTTAATTTTCTTATGAGAATGTCTCTAACCCAGATATCAACACTATGCATGACCTTTAGCCACCCTTTGTTACAATGTCTCTGATTGCGGTTTTGTTTGTTCATTGTATGTTTTCACAATATGATATTCACCAAACAAAATCGATGTTTTGTTCACAGACTTTTACTCACTGGAATTCCCATTAAATGAGCTCAACATGGCTCAAGTTGTCACATTGGAGACCCATTCACAAGGTTTACTCTGATCCTTTTGTCCTAGGTTTCCGACCCTGTGTTGGGCCACACGAGTCATTTCCATATAATCTCTGTTTTCCTTATTTATCAAAGGAAAGTGCAGCAGACTATATGATATTAAATCTACGTACCTGATGGTTGTCTTTGTGAAAGTGAAGTGCCAATCTGTAAGTGATTGCCCAAGGGCTTTCACATTTACTATTTGTGGACTTAAAGCTGCAACCAGCTCTCACAACTCTGTTCTGGTTAATTTTTGTATTTCCTTCTGTAGTTCGTCTAATTTTCACAGTGGTGGCAATTATGCACTGTTCTTGTACATGCAGCGCAGTGTTTACATGTGGCTTGCAGTATGTGTAAAATGGTTTTTGCAGCTGAGAGTGCTTTAGGGCTTGTTACACATTAAATTATGTGATATTAACAATTTATTTTTGCTAAGCCTTTTTTTTCTAGATCATGAGTTGTCTCATCTTGCTGTGCTGTGAATCATCTAATAAACTTAAGTGTACCTTACAAGTCTAGAATTACAAAAATAAAGTTACTGGTTAATTGGAAAATAAATCTTATTTATCCAACTCCAATTTTCATAGCTTATTCTGCTGTGGAGATACTGACAAAATGTTGAAAAGATCTTCACTAAGTTTGAAAGTCAATTTTGCAATAATTTGTGGTGTCCTTGTTATACTTACATATTAGCTGCTTTTGTTTGCTTTTGAAATTAAGATGCATAAAATTAAATATGTTTAGTTTACTTCTTTGTTGTGTAGCATATTATATATCGTATAGAGAGAGGGCTTGTATATTCAAGTTACCTCGTAGCAGTGACACAGTGATCACAATTAGTGACAAGGTTCAATGAAAAAAAAACAAGCAAAACACATAAGAAAAATGGTTGTTTGAGAGAATGGTGCAATTAAAGTGTCAATCATTACTTGCTCAGACATCATTCTCAATGTCTTACCTGTTAAGATGCTTCTCCCTTAACTAACAACCAGGAAGTTAGTTCATAATTAAATACTTTGTTGATTCAGCAGTATTACCAACTGAAGGTGTGTTACAGTGGATGACCACACGTTTTGATTTTGTGGGTGAATGAATCTTTAACTCCAATAGAGTTTCAATTCACTACCCTGCCTCTGTGTTTCAAAATTTAAAAGAGCTCCACACCAATTGAATGTGTTCATTTGCAAAGTAAGATATCATTCGGCCCAAAAGAATTACACACTCTGTAAATTTGCATAGATACTTCACAGCAACTAGCTGTGCCAAGCCAAAGAAGTGCTGATATTTTTGGCATTGAAAGTGCCAATTACTTTCATTGAATTGAGAAGTTCAGCAATGGAGATTCCTGGCTTCAAAGAGAAAATTTTACCACATTCGTTTGTTAGTTTTTTTAGAACAAAATGAACTGTTTAGAGCTTTTCTGACTGTGTTTACTTTGCCATTTGTTTGATGAATGTTTTAATAGTGGGAGTGTTCATGGTGGGCTTACTACCCATAAATAGGATAGTAAAACTGATCATGATGTGTTTACACCAAGTAAAGAGAAAGAAACAATGTGCAAATGCATTGTGTTTTCAATTATTTTGAGGATTTATTTTTTATGAATCTGACATACATATGATGACAGATATATCTCAACATGCAGAACGGCATGCTACAGACATACGTCCAAGAGTTTCCTGTTTTAAGATGTCAAGGTACAGATTTCACCAATTGACACTTGTTGCCAAAAGTGGCCTCCCTCAAATATAATACGTTTTTCCAGTCAATATGTTAATCACTACCAATGCATAACAAATGTATGATGACTGAAAGCTTTCCTTTTGAGATATCATTGTTACAAGGTTTTCTCGATTCGACCCGAGTTGATAAAATAATGTCATCTGATCCTCTCAAAGGGGTTTTGTATTTAATGGGTTCATGTACCTACTATATACAGCATCTATCCAAGCTTTCTTTCTTGAGATATTGTGTTAACAAAGTTCTTACATTTTAACCCCCTATTGACCCCAAGTGATCTTTGACCTCCACAAAAAGCAATAGGGTTCTTGTACTCAATGGGGCACACAAACACCAAATACCAAGTCTTTTCAAACTTCCCCTACCTTGTATATTCTGTTTAATATACAAAGTTTTCACAATTTGACTCCTCGGGCTGTTGACCAACCAGAAAGTTACATGACTTTGTTATTCCTTGCTGATAGACATAAGAAACAAATGGCAATAGGTATCAATTTTGAAGTTCAAACACCTTAACTTTCTTGAGATTCCATGTCCACATAGTTTCAAACTATGACTGATGCTGACCTCACATGACCTTTGACCCCCATAAAAATGACAGAGATTACCTGTTCTTCAAATGCTACCAGTGTTCACAGTTTAAAGTTTGAGCAACATTCAGTTAGTAAGACATCTTCTGTAGTAGGTATTCATATTTCCTCTCTGATGACATCAGATGAACTTTGACCTCTACAGAAAACAAATGGCATCATTTACTGAGTGTGTACAAGCTACATACCAACTTCGAAGTTCCCTTTCCCTTCTTGAGATATCATATGCACAAGGATTTTAACATGTTACCTTTACTGACATCATATGACCTTTGAACTTCTGAAATTGCAGAGATCCTCAACTCATCAAGTGCTACCGATGTTACTAGTTTGAAGGTGCAGAAACATTCAGTTCCTTAAATGTCTCTCTTTAAAAGGTTCAATACTTTACGCTCTGGTGACCTCAGATGACATTTATCCTCCATGAAAAACAACAAGGATTATTCACTCGCTATATATTACCAACACAAAAACTTTGGATTGCACCTTTTTCTTCTTGAGATATCATTTTTACAAGGTTTNNTATAACAAACTATACAATGGGGCTTCATCAAGATAAGCTGTGTAACTGCCCCTCTTTTTTGTTGTTAGTATGTATCAGAAACAATTTGTTGTACCTGTCTTTTTTATCTTGGTGTTTAAGCCCTTCAGCATCAATAGTTTCCAATTTAAGTTTGTTGTAGAGAAAACATCAGTTTATTTCAATTATCAAGGTCATTAGAATTCAGATATGTAAATTAAAGTCTCTTCATATAGAAACCAATCACCATCAAGAGTTTGTGTTGTGTTTCTACGATTGACCTGTACTGTCTTGGTGTTATTCACATCAATCCCCCACCCCAACAAAACAATGTAATTCAATCAGAGCTGAAAATCTTTTCAGCTTCAAATGTGTGAGAGTGCAACGACAAGTGTTTAGTGAAATTAAAAACAAAGATGCATCACTTAGTATAATTGTCATACCTCTCTTCCTGTTTTTCAGCTCCATTGCTCTTATTAACATGAAGCTGGGTACACAAATGCTTGATGCTGTGTTTCATCATTCATGTGGTGCCTAAAGTATCCACACATTTCTTTCCTACATGCACTACCGTGGGACTTAACTTCAATTACATGGCCATATGGTTGCTTTCATCTCTTAATTGGATAGATTGCTCTGCTTCTGTCGAAAAATATTGAACCACGCAAGGGGAACATGACTTGATTCAATCTGATTTCTCTGTCCGTCCTTTCATAAAGTGGCTGCTTTCACTAAACAAACGTAGAGTAGTCGTAGCTGCCTCTGCATGGTATAGACTCAAGGTAGAGACAAGCTAAAAACAAAGTTGAGCCTGTGGTGAAAAAAAAAAAAAAAATGAACCCAAATGGCATTAAGTCGGTTTATACCATTACCTAACAGTCGGCTCTCAAATCAATAAAAGACCTAGGCAGGCGCTGGTTCAAACCGTGATGAAAAATTCATGTGTCAATAGCTAGATGAGAAGATTTCGATGGACTGATACAACAGTCTGTGATGGTTGGTGACTCTTCCTCTTGGATGTGAAAAAGCTCTGAGCAGACCAAGGATAGGAAATCGTGGTCATTTTTCTAGGAGAACTGTTGTTTACTGTGTGTCATTCACTTAAAAGATACCATCAAGGCAGTTGAATTGATCGGATTGGATATAACTAACACGGTTCATAACTCACACGGTTCAAAGCATCCAGGATCTGGAACTGCAATTTTATTTCACATGTATGTCCAAAGGATCGCTTTAATAGGTCAAGTCAGCAACAGCCTCTTTTAATATCATCGCTTTGAATTATTAATTGGGAAAGGTTTGAAAACCTCCATGCAAGGTGCAAGGTGCATGATGCAGTTTTGATTCTGCAGCTGAATTCTAGAGAAACAGATGAGTTTTAGTGCCTTACATTATAAAGCGACCAAGTAAATCAGCAGAATTCTGCCATCACATCTGACCAGTAGTAGTAGTATCTATTATATCAAAGTAACAGAATAGTAGAGACCTTCGTTAATGTTTCAATGCTGTTGGTGACAAAAAGTGTCAATTAGTTATAAAAGACAAACACTTTAAAAAGTATGCTCATATATGGAACCATCTTACAAAAAGTAATATATGGATGGGAAGAATTTAACTGCCACTCCAAGTGCACATTAAAATTCATATCTCAAGTGCCACTCTCCAGAGTATGTGCTTTTGATTAAATTTGAAAAATGTAAGCCAATTACTTCATTCACAAATAATGCATGTTTCTTCTCTTCTTGGTACACTTGAATTGAGATTTGGATTCCCTATTGTGTTTTGAAGATGCTTAATGAGGCTACGTGTTGGTTTTTTGCTCTACAAGCCACGCTTGATTGGTTTGTCTCTCGACGACAGCACTGCATCCAGCGTAGTGGATGAGTTGCCACGGTAGCAGTAGTTTTTCATATGTACACTAAGTTTCCACATGTTATGCATGAATTGTGTTACCAGACGTAGTCATCGTACTAACAGCATGGCAGGCTGTAGTGTGACTCGGTAGAAGGAGGCCAGATCAACTCATATCTTGCTGCTTGCTGTTTCATTTCTTCAAGTGATTGAATTCTTCACAGTTTTGTCATAAAGTTTCTTTTTGTTTTCATTTCTGATTCTCCGGAGTACTTGGGTGTGCCTATTGTACAAGTGGTCCTATCGTCCGTGGTTTGAAGGATTTTATCGTTATTCCACCACTGGTTTTATGATACCGGTGTAACCTGTACTTCCTTATTTGCATAAATTGGTACAATGTGTCGTACAGTCTCCAGAAAAGTTAGAGGTGTATCAAACTCTTTCCAGTGGAAATTAAATCTTTCACTGTGGGCACATGCCGAACGATAAAAAAAAATTGTCACATTTTTCATTATCTCTGATGACTTCCACCATGTCGAATCCTGTTAACGTGAGTGGATTCAAAGGAATTATTAAAGGAGACAAAGAGTTGTGCTAAGCTCTTAAGGGATGAGAAAGATTAAGGTTGACTGAGCACATTTGTATTGCTAGGTTTGTGACTTGACCTGAGCATACCAAACAATCAATTTGTCATGACTCATGACTGGTGCGGAATTAAGCAGTCTTTGAGTTGTGTCGTATCTTCATGCTGGATTTTACCGGAGATTAAAATGTGAGTTCTTGTCATATTCTTTTATGAGTACTGTGAAAATGCCCTTTGCTTTGGGTACTTAAGTTGGTCTCAAAGTATTTGGGGAAGTAACTGCTTAACTATTCTCTCACTTTAAGCCATATGAAGGTGATTGATTGGTTCTCTAATTTAGTAATTTGCTCTTCATTGAAATTGTTTGCTTATGTTGTATTTGTTGGTGGTAAAGATATAAAGACAGAATTTTGTGTAAAACTTGGAATAAAACGTGGCTTGTGGCAAATTTGACATTATGTAGATGACAAATGTGAATGAGTTACTGTTGAATTTTCACAGAGGTGATGGCTATTCCTTATTGTTTTACTCAGTTGTATGATGGAAGTACTAGCTTGTCAAATTTGGAAGTCTTATAATTAATACAGAAATGAAAGTTAACTGTCCTGGGGAATTCTGCTCCTGTTTGTCTTTCCTTTTGTGAATAATTCTAAGAGAAAGACACTTGATATGAAGATTGTCAGTGATTTTACTGGAGAAGAGCAATCCCAGTTTGCTGCTATAATATAGGATTGTAGATACTGCTCTCCTCACTGTGATATGGAGGGGGACATCTCCAGTCCCAAACTAGCCAAGTTTGATGTGCCTAATGATGTCACAGACAAGCTATCTGACTTCCAGAGACAATTGGCTGACCTGGAGGAACATTGCAAATTACTGAAAACTAGTATGAGCCGTGATCGTTGGAGGAAGAAAATTAAAGATGAGGATGAGGATGGCGGACAGGGTGAGATGCAGATGTCAACATATGACACGGCAGACAAGAGGATTCAGGATTATTACTGCATTACCCAAGGGGTCTCAGAACGTGACGGAGTCAGTGATGCAAGGCGACTTGCTGAGGACACTCCTCCCAGGGTAGACATTAGCTCTCCTTCAGCATCAAGCTCGGAGGAGGAAGCGGCTGGCCTTGTTAGTGAAAGGAGTGAAAAGTTGACGCTGTTCATCAACCCGCTCTCTGATATAGGTGAGCAAGGCACATCTGAGGATCATCTCAGCAAATCGTGTGCATTGGAGGTGAGTGGGCAGAGAAGAAGCAATTCCTCGCTGCTGGAGAGAAACGAGTTCCAGCTCAGTGTTAGTGCTATGGCAGCTGAAGAAGGTGATTCTGCAATTGGGACTCCGCATCCATACTTGCAAAGAACTTCTTCTTTCACATTCCCAGAGTTGCATTCACCCTCTGAGGAGACCTGCAACCTCTTCCAAGCCTCCCGGGAGAAACCAATAGCTCCTCTGATGCCTCCGATGGGTAGAGTTCATGTACGGGTAAGCAACTCTGACAGCCAAGGTGAAGACTTTTGGGAATTTGATACTTGCACATCTGATTTAGAATCAGTATCTTTGACTCCCAGTAGCGCTGACTCCCACTCACCACGCTTTGGTAATTCATCTACAGCTACTTACTCAAAAAATCCTCTCACTGTGACATCATCATCTTTAGGGAGGAGCAAATCAGACCGGTATCTAAATGTGGAAAACTGGAGTCTGGACCAAACTTCTGGCACATCTTCAAATTCTGTGAACGAGACATTGGATCTGAAAGAACTCCGTCCAGGACGGAAACCACGGAGAACGGTGGCGGCCACACTGAGGCCTCCTGAAATGACCGTTTTCCTGAAGGAAGAGCAGCAAGTGGATACTACCAGTGAGAATGATCAAGGGAATGCAGAAACATTGAGCCAAAAGACCAACAAAAACAGTGAATTTGTTTGTGAAAATGAAGATCTTGAGCTCAGGGAAGAGCTAACACTGTTTGTGCCAGTGATTTCATCTGATTCTGACAACATGGAGGAGCATGAGTCTATCATTCTCAGTATTTCCCCTTCGGGTAAAAGTGATGTCATCGATGCAGCTCCGAAGCAGGTCAAAAAATGCTGGCACCAGTGCATCAAGGACACAGTGGTTAACACCATCAAATCTGTCTTCTGCACTGTCGAAGAAGGTAAGAGTGCTCCATTTGTTAAAGATTTCTGGGATGTAGAATTTTAAACTAAATTAAAAATTTTAAAATAAGATATAAAAGAAAAAACTGATCTTGTCTCTCACAACATACATAGGCCTAAGGACAAGCCATGCAAGCAACAGTCATGTGAAACCCTGACATGAATCAAGTGCTTTCTCAATCATTTTTTCTCTGCAGGATATTGATGTTGACAGCTGGTACATAACATTTCATCAGCTAGTGAAGTTCAGGCAATCAAATGTGATGTCATTATTCCACTCTAGCAGAGTATGTTTTGCACCTTGCGAAGAATTTTCTTTTTCTAAAGGGGTGCCACATTCAGAATATTCACTCACCATAAATGTGTATGACTCTTTTATGATCCCTGTAGACCATTGAGCTCATACACATGAATCCACTGCAATTCAAGCTTAAGCAATTCACTAAAAAGTAACACAAAACTATGTTGTTGGTTACCCTTTGCAAAAAAGACATCATACCTTGACATTAATAACAGTGTATTGTCACTGGAAAGTCATATAGCTTCAGTAGCAGTACTGTACTATAATTGAGAGCCATTTCAGCATCTTCTTTTTTGGTGGTTTTCATTTTCAACATGCTTCAGCAAATTTTTGTCTGAAATATTCTTTGAAGCTATCCTGTGATGTCAAATTAATTACTGAACTGTGAATTTTCTGAATGCATCAACTATTACACACTTCAGCATTGACACTTAGGCTGGTGTATGTCTACAAACAGTCATCTTTCAAATGTGTTTGATTTTATAAATGTAACCATCTGGAGTCAAACAATTGTCCTTGACTGGAGTATAGCACACTGATAAAGCTTGACTCTTTTACATTTGTGGACAGTGTGAGTAGACTTGATGTAACATGTATGGAATATTTCACCTTAGTTGCATTGGAATCATCTGTGATTGAGTTAACGTCTATCGGCAGTCTACACTCAAACTATGAGTAGAGATAGTTTCTCAATGATAATGTAAGAAGCTGTTATTCTTCCCAATGAAAAAGTAAATGAAAATAGAATACTCAGTGAATCTATTTGAATGATCAGAAATTAAACGCATGGATTTTCTTTGGTTTTGATCATTGTTGTTAAAAGACATGTGTTAGTTACATGCTCTATGTCGTCAACATATACATCAAGCTTAGGGATACATTTGACATGCATGTGGAGTTTTCTTCATAGCCATCATTCAACATATTTTAATCGTGTTTTTAAGACTGAGTTTGTGATTACACTTTGAAGTCAAGCATGCTCTTGTGGTGATAACTATCAGAGGATATCACTCAACGTAGTATGATTAATAGAACTATATGGCAGGCACTCTGCAATATCTTTTCATCCTTAAAGCGCATGAAAGCTGGTAAACTGATATATCCAGTTTCTTGGGGTAAACTCAGACTTGTGACAGTTGTAAAAGTCACATTATGTAAATCAAACATTTCTATTCCCTCTTCTTTGACTTTAGTTGAAGTAAAACTAAAGATTTTGTCTTTGGTAGACAATGATATTTGAAGAGCGTATCAATCATAAAAATAGAGCAAAGTCATAAAGTAGAGCAAAGAGCATACATTTTTGTTTAAGTTGCAGTTCAGCTGAATTATCACAGGCCAACTTGATGGTAATTGAAGGTACAGTAATGTATGTAAAATAACCACTGGCATCTTGCATGATAGGTCACATACAAGTCAGGAATTGAGTCAAACATTTCCACAGGTAGGTGAATGTGATCTTCCTAAAGTTTTTTGACCCAGCCCGAGCTGAACTAACAGTAAGCGAACAGGTGTACAGTTTTAACCCATGCAGAATAAGCAATCTTATCACTGATTTAATATTATGCATAAAAAAGTTACCATAGTACAGTGCTTGCCTACGTGTCAAATGATTTTACATAGATTATGGATGTGACATATGGGTTTGCAACTATAAGATTCTTAAGTTAAGGAAACAGATGCTGAGCTTTCACGTCCACTCACAATCGTGTCATTATTTTGTGATTTTCATTTCTTAGTTTAAATGCACTCAGTGTTCACATGCATCTCCAAGTTGGGCCGATGATAGATTAGTGTATCATGTCACCGCATGTAGTCAGGATAGCTGGTAAGAATTGCCTGATAGCAATATAAAATGTAGGCTACTAACTGTACTTTTTTCACTTGTAAGTTGACTGTTGGTCACACAGTGCGTGAGTTTGAATTGTAATGAGGGGGGAATGAGAACACAAAGATATGAAGAATATCATGTAAAAGGAAAGATGTATCTATTTTCCTGGTCTCAAAGAAAATTCCTTATCTGTACAGCTAGACAGCAGGGCTATAGCTACCTGCAGTTCTTCATGTGAAAAGGTAATTGTGACAACACATCAGATAATATCTCCATATAGTTAGATTCTGCAATTTAAGTATCATCAAATGCAATTCATCCTGGCAGTTGAGCTGACACATACTTTGTAAGACGTGTCACTTAAGTGGTGAATGATGTATTATACTGTTAGGTGAGCAGCCACTGTTTCAGCTAAAACTGATATAACATTGTTTCATTAATACCATGTTGCACTTGATATCTGCATTGACTTGCAGAAGACAAGAATTCTGGTGGGCTATCAATCTTTCAGTAAACTCTGATAATGATATCAGAGGTACAACATCTGTAGCTCTGCGATGGCATTTTGTTATGAAATTTCCTCCCCATGTTGTTGTGACTACACTTTACTTAAGTATGTTCTAAAAAGTTTTATTCCTGATAGGAGGATTAATGATGGTTGGTTAACTAATATAGTGAACAAAATCCAACAAACAGACATATGCAGTCAATCATTGACACCAGATGCAAACCAGAATCCTGGTACCATGAGTGTATGCACTTTACAGGACATCTAGTCTAAATTGTCACTAGCTTAACTGCATAGTGCTTAACAAATTCGGGGCTAATTGGCCAAGTCCATACCTTCACGTAAATACATATATGCAATGAGACCAACATTTGAGCAACTGCATAGGCTAGGGTGTCAAACTAATGAATATTCAACAGGTGACTTTATCAAAGAACTATGTAAATTAGCAAGCATGTACTGTTGACATGAACTTGTNNATAATTGGACGATATCATTTTCTTGCAAATTTATTTTCTTGTTTGGAAATTTCTTTGCAAAATGCCATCAGATATTATATCAACCTCTTAAAAATCTGTAAGAGGCTTAAGAGTAAAAGGTGATATGAACTTAAAAATTTGTGTAGTCGGTATTGCGCACCATGATACCTAGTTTGTATGCATGTATTCATGTTTGATACATATGCGATAATGCATCTGTGAATTTAGGTACCTGGATACATCATTATTAGTTTATTCTGTGATAGATAAGGGCATATAAGGGGGAATTCCATTCAAGCATATGGTTACTGCATATGTACTATGCCAGGGTCACTCTGTGGCATTTTGTGCTCATACACACAGAAGCACTTGCAGATGGGTTCAACAATTTGTTCTTCTTCCTTCTCATAATTGAATATCAAATGTTTTTTGCATTTATAACACTTAGCATGATTTGCAAGTTGAAGCCTGTAATGCTATTTGTCTTTTTATATTTATTGCTCATGTAGCCTAATTTGTGAACCCATCAGCTCATGTACAGTCCTTCTATTATCAGAGTAACTTGATGTCTTTCTTCCACTGAAGAAAAATCTCAAGAGATAAATCAGAAACCCCATCTTTCTGACAAGTGTTGGTTGGTGATTGGCCATTACATTAGTCCACTGTCCATGTGAGATACACATCTGTGCTAAGAATTCAGTTGAAGCTTAGTTTGTCCTTCCAGTCCTGATCAGTTCTCAGCAAATCTGCTACAACATCTTCACATCTTGGAATTGAGTGCACAGCTTGTAGGTATTTATTCTCAGACAAAACAAAATCATGTACCATGAATTTCCTTGACATTAGATTCACTTCCAGGGTTTTGCAGTGTTAACGCACTGTACGCTCACAAAATGAAATGAAAAGCTTGCTATACTCATAACCGTTGATTGAAGGTTTCAGTGAAAATTAGAAGTTGGTCCCTGAAGAACAGTCATAATTTGCATTTGAATTGGTGACTGTATTAGTACTACATGTATCTATAGGCAGCTACCTCTCAAAACTTCCATGGTTGTATAGAAGCTTATTAATTGGTGAATCCATATATGCAACACTGATCTTGCATGTTTCCTATTGGATAGTATAAAATGCTATATTAACCCCACAGTGAGAACTTTCCCCTTTTTTTTTCTTTCTTTCAGTTGATAAGTGATGAATTGCTAATGACTATTCCAGAATATGGTAATATATACATAAGAACTGCCAAATCACCAAAGTGATTGTTAAACTAGATATATAATGCATGTTGAATTCAAAAGGACATCATTTTTATGCAAATGCATGCTATTTTAATCAAAGAGATCCTGAAACCATGATCCACCTCAGATTCACCTATCTGGAGATGAGATACTGGGATCATCTGTCTGACCTGTGAATCCTCTAATAGCTTGCAAGTAATGTCTAATGAAGATGAGGTTATCCAAATTAATATATTCTGTATAAGTACAACCTGCTGTAATGTGGTTTCTAAGTTGTTCAAACATAACTGGCCATCTCCTTTTGAACTTTACCTGGATTCCATGTGAAAGTAAAGACTTAAAATTGTGGTGTTCTTAATGTGGTTGAGAGTTGGATGTCCATTTATGAGATGAATAAAAGCCTTTATAATTGCCATCATCAACATATTCTGCAGAAAATGCTCAATTTATATCTGTCCTCTTTTAAACACCATTAGTTTACTTGACTCAGACTTTTGACCTTCAGAGGAAAATACAGTATATGAGAATTTACTGTAAATCTCCTCACAAAAAGTAAGGGCCATAAGCTACATGAATGCTTTTCTCACAAATGAATTAGAAAACCCCCCAAAAATATATGTATGTATATTTAGACAAGAAAGTACAAAGAAGTGATCAAAGAGAATAAAAAGCCATTGAATATAGCAATGCTGTCATATTTTTAAATTTGAAGGCTGTGTTATAAAATGTTTCATTTCATCTGATAATTGCATGTGTCTGCATAATTTCAAACTAGACTTAGTCAGTCTTGGTGACTGCAATTCCTATTTAGTAACCCCAGGTACATTTTTATCATGACAGTGTTAACATTCATGTGTAAAGTGTTCCATGATTTTGCCTTGTCAAGAGTACTGGCTTTGAGCTGATAGCCGCACTTACTTGTTTTGTCTACTATTTACCTCTATCCAATGGGTGCACTTTTCAATGGGGAGGGGGGACTGAGGCTTGCTAAGGGGTGACAAAGGACTGAAGAGGGGACAATTAAGCAGTGATGAGACTAAGCAGAGCATCACTGTTGGTTGGCATGTTGCATACAGAGAAAATGTTTGAATAAAAATGCCTCTCA
>VJOZ01071233.1:0-11214 GCA_009801055.1 Stichopus horrens
GGGGGGTACAGAGGGGGGCATGTTGACTTTTATCGAACCGAAATTGGACAACTCTAAAAACTATCGTTCACCTTGTTTTTCTTCGGGAGAGTAACATGAAACTCGAGACCTCAAAGTAACAAAGTGCTGGACGCCTTGAACGAAACAAGAGGAGGGGCCATTATGCTGCAATCAGTATAAGAGGCATTTGGCAAATGGCAAAAATGCCAATTTTGCGATTTGTTGGTTGCTACGGGCGTACTTGAGTGGCAAACGGTGACTTATCTCTCAGGTCCTTCACCCTCCCTTCAGTATAGAGATAATCATCTGTCCCTATAATCGCGGCTGATGATGGAATGTCTTCCTGTTCATTTGGGTGCAGGTGATTTTACACAGACCGTAAAGACGATTTAATTTCGGCAACTGATAAACATAATATTTTAGAAGTTTCGTATCTTTACTGTATTGAATCAAATAAATATATCTTTGATTATTTCTGAGTATTTAGAGGTCCTAACTACTAGTATCTATTGCCACAAATTAGTGCAAATTCTGTGCAGACGTACCATGAAGTGGTAAGGTGAATAGAGATGGGGGTATGGAATATCTGAGGAGGGATTTCCAGTGGTTGAGGCATTCAATGAAAGAGTCTAACACGACATGGTGCTGGGATTTGTCACTTTGTTTCTACAACAACCAAACTCTAGCAAAAACGTTTACATACTGAGAACGTCAGTTTTCAGGTTCGCTCGTATTCATGGCCCACCTCCGGTTGTGGTGAATGGGACATAACCAGCAAGCAGGCTAAACATTGTGTGATTTTCAGAGTTAGCCCTAAAAGAAATCCCTACTTTTGACTCAACACGCAATAGATTTAAGTTAACGGGCGGGAGGGGGGTTTCGAACGTGAACGTTTCATTATCATTTTTTAGCGTGTATAGTCCTTACAAGTGCATTCCCTCATTCCCCTTCCAGGTTTTAATAGAAATGCCAAAATAAAGGCAAATTTAAGCCATGGTATCTTTTAAGAATAGTTTATAATATTTGTTAATCACGAAAGAGACTTTGAATAATGCCCAAATTGGTATGTTACGCACACGTATTAAATTTCACATATAGCTAAATTCTGTGTTTAGAGCTTTAGACCTACAGACTTGAAATCTCTCTATAAATAATTATTTAGTGGCAAATTGATTTAAAATGTTATTTCAAGGTTACTTCAACTTTGGAGACGACCATGTTAGGGTCAGCTTACTCGTATCACTTATCATATCCATTTTGTCCTACTCATGTTGACACTTCAGTTTATAAGGCATTTAGGTTTTAGTTGATTCGGTGCAGTTTAACTGCAGCGGCATTAAGCAGTTAATTCGTTCGTTCTAGTAACATTAAAATATGAACAGGCTCATTCTTTTTAAAACTGAGTATTTTTAAATTTTACAACATAGAGTGACATTTTGCGTAATTTAATGTTCATGAGTGACAGTATATATTCTGTAGTTTTGCAGTTTACTGACCGACGTTACTCTTTGAAATTCGGGGTCTCTTCAGACACTTTGAATTTGCAAACTATTTGACGGTACGTTAAGAGGGCGTGGTTACATATCTGCAGCATTTGTAATTCCACATGAGCTTAAATTATTTTTCCTCATATGTAAAATTAAGTATACTTTAGGATCGACTAATTCACTTGAACTTCTAAAACGGATGAGAAAGAAAAAAACTCGAGTTAATAACCGATATAAAGTATCAGACCTTATCTTATATCTCCTTGAATGTAAAGACAAGCAATAATCCCAACCCTTACCTGTTGATCTTGAAGTGTAGATCTATAAAAGACTTGTCGTTTTGCACACATGTTGCTTATTTCAACTTTAAAGTAAATAACCAGTCGTCCCTACTTTATTTTGAAAAATCCTCAAAATCTTCCAGTTCCCTTTTCATTTATAAGTATTTTTTCATGATGTTGTTGAATATCAGTACTATGCAAGCAACGTCTTATGCCGCAATGCAACAACAAAAATGGTATCACATAGTGATAAAGAGACATTCATTATTTGGCATAGGATGGTATACTAATCCAGTTTTGGGTTGATTGCACTTTCCCCTTTAAATCCTTATACTTTCGGCATCGTCAGTTTGAATGTTTTGACTTATTTTTGTGTTATGTTTCAACTCTTTTTCAGGTATGTATAGTGAGAACATCACATATGCAGGACTCCCATGGCGTGTTTACCGAGATGCTTGACGTATAGACTAAAGACCTATGTTAATGGAGAAGTACGGTGACATCGCACGGTTCATTTCCTCGTCATGGTCTTCAAGAGGTATTGCCGCCTACTTTCTGCTTAATTATGAAGCCCCACGGCCAGCACCGGTTACTCAACAAATTACTCATTCTCTTCGATTGACTGTGCCTACACACCCATGGTTCTCACATACAAAACGGCGTCTGTGAATTTTGGATGCCTTTGGAATGCACCGAGGTTAAGAAAAAAAAAAAGAGGATAAAAGGAGGAGAAAAGTAAACAAACAATCTGGAAAACAGAGGTATATAGTCAAGCAGACAGCGGGTTCGAAGCAGTCGAAATGACAACTGCTTGGGATAGGTTAGCCAAGAAAGGAAGGCAAAAGTCGAGACAATTTCTGTCAGAACAGGTGGACGGGCTTAGAAGAAATTTAGCTGACATCGTACTCGGACAGGCAGAGACTCGTGTCGACATTCTCCAACCAGTGGGTCGTCCCACGGCCGATGACACCGCGCGTCTTTCGAGAGGGACCGGGGAGACCAGCTTGGTCAACCTTGAACAAAACCATTCCAGAAGGATTTATAACTCCTTGAGACACTGTGACTCAAAGAGGCCTTACCTCTCAAAAGAAAGAACAGAAAAACAACACGGGACTGTTCTCAATTCAGTTGGTAAGGACCCCGCGACGCCGACTCCAAATCCAACAGACGGTAGAAAGGGACAAGGTGTGAAAAGCAAAACTAAACGTCAACAACATAGACCGTCAGATGGAGAAGTACACTGGCAAACAAGGAATCATTTGAAAGGTCTTGCAGCTTTGAATCGACATAAACGGTCGAGTTACCCTCCTCTGGTGGCCAGTAATGGTAATTCGGAGCAGACTACGTCACTTATCGGTTGGCCTGTAGACGGTGATAAGAAACTGCGGCATCCGCTTACGTCATCTTCCAGTAAGGATGAGAAGAAAGATCACACCGAAATCCAACGCCAGCCTTGCAGGATGCCACAAGACATAGTGGAAAAACCGTCTAGGACGAAACCTAGTTTAAATAATAAGACCGCGAAAAGGGATTTCTTCTTGTCTTCTTCGAACGGTGAACGAAAAGGCTCCTACGAAAGGACGAGAAGCTACTCCACCGGGGGACGAATGACGTCCAAGCAAACTGTTAAGAAACATATTGACGTCACTGTACGGAAACCCCCGAAGGCACCTAGTTGGCAATCGTTACTATCACCAGCTCCAGCATCGCCGACTCCGCTAGTCGACAAGAAGAAACAGTCACCAAAGACGGAAACACTCCCAGGCTCTAATATCCAAATGAGACCCGAAGAAAGTTCTAACGGTCCGCGGCCACCTAAGCCCCCAAGTTGGCAAACCCTGACGGTACCTGCTCAACCGGCGATGAAACGACAGTCCAGCTCTCCGGTAGGCTCTAACAAGGATCTGCCCCGTTCATCTCAACCGAACCATTCGGAGGAAAGTGTGGTAGACCAGTCTTCAGAAAATGATCATACTGCGGAAGAGGACTCGGAGACATCGGAGAGCTCAGCTGCTCAGAGTGAATCTGCCGACCAACACCGGCAGAGAAAGATCAATATTAAACGGACTCGATCTCGTTTCATCGACAGCACCGAAGTGCCAAAGCAACAGACGGTCGTACGACTGTCCCAAGCAAAGCCCCTCGAGTATCATCTCAGAGAGACGGAATTCGATAACTTAATCTACTTGAGAGAAAACGAGGAAAGGTGTAAGAGATGGTTGCAATCATTAGAATGTACCTTCAAGGAAAACGGACATCCGAAAATGTCGGAGGATAAAAACGGACAAATAATTCGCAACCACGAGGAGTTCTTTGGCGGCAACTTTAATTTCGTTGCATCTCCTTACCCGCCCTCTGTATCATCACAGGAAACATTGTCATGAACACACCCTGCTAAGAACAATGACTAAAATAAAGGTTAGATTCATTCATGATTATGCAGGGAAAACCTTAAAACGGTTTGTATCGTAATTTGAGACCCATGAAAGCCCAATTGCGAGTCACTTTATATTTCGTATGCGTTCCTATGGTTGTAACTGGAAAAGTTTTCCTTTTCCCATCTGGAAAGTTAAATTTCTCTCGGAATTATTTTTTAGTAGAAACCGCAACCTTGCATGTTTCATTGAGTTACATTTTCAACTTATTCACATTGTTTGATTAACATCTGCTAATCAAAATGGGTTGAATGTCAATCAATTTGTTGGACCTTGCATTTTCTTCAGCTTTTATCTACTCTTTGCAGCTCACTAGGACAGCTTCTGTTTTGTTATTTTAGAGGGGAAGGTAGGGACAATCAGAGGAAACTTTACAGCATGTAGTCGAAGTGGGCGGGAATTTGGGAAATGTAGGAGAGATCCTGGTTCATGTGCTTTTTTTTTGTTACGTTGAAGATTAAAAGGCACAAGAGGCGAATAAACAGTCTGATGGGATCTCAGCGTAACTTCTACAAAATTTTGACTGCAATGACCACCTGCGGAAAGTAACGTGAATATTAACTCTGTTGTCGTAGCATACACTTGTGACGTAAGCGTATCTATGGTAACCATTATCGAGCAGTTTTACGTGAAGTACCCCAATACGTTCATGTAACCTTGCGATTTGTTAAGAATTTCTGAGCCGTTTCTTCCTGGTTCTCTCATTGTGTGAAGTCATTCTCATGCCTGGCCAGCTGGGAACACAGTTCATGTTGATGACCACAGCTGCCAGGTATGGTAAACAGTGGGCCTAAATGTTACTATTTACTGGCTCGGTCCGACACGTTCGAGAAAACCGTGTACGGTAACTTTGAATATTCAAAAGTTGCGGAGGGGTAGACTTAAATTAAATTCAAGAATTCGGGAGAAAGTTGGAAATGTGAGGAACTATTGTAAATTGTGCTTGTGAGCTCATATGAAAATCAGTTATACCTAAAAATAAATCCAAAGGCAATAGTTACTTTTTATTGAGTAATTTTCTAATTTTATTGAGTTTACTTGTACAATGCATACAGTACAGAACAAATGAACAAAATAAATGTGACTTTGCTAAATGCTGGTAATTTTTTTGTACGTTCTTACAAATTTTACTTGAATCTTTGTGTCACTGGTGTGAATTATGCTGATATAAATGGAAATACGAAGGTAAATGTATATGACGCCACTAACCGCGTCAGCTTAACAGTGTGTGAGGTGAGTGGGGGGGGGGGGGGGTGGCGTCTGCTTAACTGATATTCCTGTGATAATGATTGTTGCACTTCATTTATAGCCACCTAATGAGAAAAAATAACAACGTGCAAGGTACAGGAACTCAGCTATAGAAGTACAACAAGAGCACATAAAGAAGAGACACCGGTATACGAGCTTGTACCGAGAACATGTAGATATTAATAAATGTATGTATTTATATATATATGTACATAAATATATGTATACATATGTCTATGATATATGCATTGCTTCAGAAAAGAAATAGAGGCATTCAGTCAAAAAAAAATAAATATATGCAAAGTGAACAATGAAGCTATGGCAATATGGTGTGTTTTAATTGGTATTTTGTATTCAAGCGCCAACGATTCTTGAGAGTCGAAGAGTCAAAATTAACAGACTCAATAACCATTTCCTCTCACCTGTGTGGTCATCAAAGGTTATGCAATACACGATAGCATGACCCACAGGTATGAGAATAAAAACTGAGACCACTGGCAAGCGACTTAATTTTTCTTACATTATCCCTGTAACCGGAAAAAGGTGGGAAATACTTGAATGGGGTGAGGAACCTGATGAAAAATTGATTTGCAGACAACATCATGAAGGAGTCTGAGCATTGTTCCAGACTTCACCTTCCGCTGCGGATAGAAGGAATATGGTCGGCTGCACTCACACCCTCCGCTAATCACAAAGGATAGCCTCATTGAAGGTTGTACGATGACGTCATAATGTGCCTTTCCAGTGGCGTGGCGAAGGCCGCACAATCATGTGTAACGAGGACTTGCCGTTGTTTATCATTTGCTTCCATTCTACATTGGGAGTAGTCGCGCTATCCCTGTCTTTAATGATATTTGCATGAATACTGTGTATGTGATACCAGGGTCCCTCCTTCATTTTGNNNNAAGCAAGGTGCTATGCTGCAAAATTAGGCAATTCAACAACATAAATGATATCACATAATGAAAAAGAGCTTTTCATGAATAAGTATGGGGGTACACTTATTCAGTTTGGGGTGACTTAATTTTCCCTTTAACGAGGCTATTGACGAAAACCCTATTATGTAAACGCATTATTGTGCTGTGCCAACAAGCACATCAACTTTCTTGTGGCTATACGTCGGAGCATGATGTTGATAATCAAGTGGTACATATAAAACTTGACGTAGTGCAAGGTTCTCGATATATCGACGAAAGGTGTTCATATATGTATTTCATTTACTCCTCCTCCCCCCCCAAAAAAAAATAAATAAATAAAAGAAGCTTAAATTCTACGACGTCCACTAGGTTGTCTATAATCAGGCTGTCCTTATTGATATCTACAACACTGTTGAGCAAATAGAAACAATTTAGCTATCCATGTATTTTACGTATCATCGTCTGTCGAGCTTAATCACGTGGTGCGTAGAACGTCACGAGGCTTCCTTGTTTACCTCGATGTACGTAAGATGTAAATATCATCAACTTACGGTGCATATTTGCCACAAAGAAAAAAAAAAAACAAAAACACAACTCAAGGAGTCTCTATTCGGCATCTTCTCCGATGTTGGGGACATTCAACACAATCTGCTTACGAGAGGCAAGCGTTCCTCTGTTATACTGGTCCACAGGTCTACCAAGAGGTTTTTGCAGTGACGGGGAGTCGTTAGGGCAAGCCTCCAGCCAGCTGTTCACCAGTTTTTCTTTCGAAAGTTCTTGCTGAGGCACCTTGGCAGAAGAAGCGGCAGATTCCTGTGCGGCGATGTTAGCCTGTTCTGCTGCTTTTATCGTTGCTAGGTCATTGCGTCGCTCTGCGTGTTTCCTTGACAATTGTCTCAGATCTAGAACAAAATTGCGGTTACTGCTGTTGACGGAATGGATGGGTGGATTATTTTCGTCCATGTCCACAACATGTTGCATAATCTCGGTGATTTGTGACGGTTTATCGGTAGACCGGTAAATCGACTTCATTGTTAATACTTGTTCGAAACCGTCTTCGGGACGAGATCCGCGCGGTGATCCGAATAGTCGCGGTGTAGTGATTTTCCGGGGCGTTTCCTCTTTTCGATTCTCGTACAGTTTGTAGTGGTGGTTCATTTTAGAAAACATTGTGACGTCATCCTTATTGTGTTGTCGATATTCAGCAACATCGTTCACATCTGATTTTGGTTTTAAAGGTTTTATGACCAAATTTGGCCGGAAATCATTTTGTTTTATTGACAATGAGGTAGGTTCGGACCTTGCTCTGCTTTGAGTCCTTCTGTTGAATCTACCGCCCTCGGTAGTGGGTAGTGAACATAGTTCCGTGCGCCCATCCGATTTATCCCTCGTGTCTGTCTGTGTGGTTTTGACTGTGTGCGGTCTTCCGGAATACAAAGAATTTCCTCCAGTCATACTGGCGTCCGACGACGACGAACCATGAATTTCTTTGGACCTGCCGTGAAGGCCGAGTCCGCACGAGTCGCCTATTTCAGGAAGGTTCTTTTCCGGGTTGTTGCTCGGAATGTTCGCCAGCTGAGGCCCACCGTAAAATCGAGGCACACTACGGTATGCGGTACTCGTGCGACTAGCGGTTCGAGCTGACCCCACCAAGACCGCAGTGGTACTGCGACTTTTGCTTGAGGTACCCGGGGGAAGAGTAGATCGACCGGTCGACTTCCTCGGATGAGGGAGCTCTTTGGATTTAGGGGGTGTCGTCTCCGCCGTACCGCTCAGTCCAACGATACACAACTCTGTCAAAAACCAAGAGTACAAAATAATTAGAAACTGTTTAATTGGTGAGTTGGTTTTAATGTATTCCTGATGCTGCATTTTTATGGGTGATTGTTTCGTTTGCATAATAGTTAAGGTAAACATGACGGTATGTTGAGCCAAATCTATTACAATATTGGAGTGTTATGAATGTGACACATTATATCTATGGTGGCTGTGCCGTGAAGTATCTGTACAGATGTGTTCAGCATGGGTGGATCCAGGATTTTTGTTAGAGGGTGTACAAGATTCACCCATTGCGGGGGAGAGTCTCCTATCTGAAGGACCTACATTATAAAAAATAGTGCCCTCAGTTATGGTAGACGAGTTTCTGTTACAAACCCCTGACGAGAGGAAAAATTAATAGCGAATGTCTAAGATAGACTATTAAAGGCACAATTGGTGCACCCACGTCTCTCCCCCCCCCCGGCTTTCTTCATCCCTTGAATTCACCAACATCCAAAGAATGAAAGAACAAAAGCACAGCTCAGATTGGGAGAGGCTTGTCATTTGCCAACTTCACAAACAATAAAAAAATGAAAAGTTGAGAAAATTTTAAAACTATTGAGGTCAGCGATTTCGATTCCCTTGTAGGAGTTCGCTGTTAAAAAGAGAAGCAGCATACAAGCAAAACAGTTTCAATGGAAGGGCAGGTGTGCCGGGAAGAACTGCAAATGATGTAACTAATTAACAGCGATAGTGAAGACTGAACGTACCATCTATACGTAGTCATGTACCAAAGTGAGGGTACAACTATGATAACACGCCCATCACGTCTCTCCAAGTAAAATTTCAAAATCCTTCAAAGTTTTTTTTTTTTTTTTTGCCCTGGGCCGCACGAAAACATTTCTGACATGAGATCGACCACAGAAACCGTCGCCTTTTCAGACTTTGTGCAATTTTGAGGACCTACACGTACTGCTCACCATCAAACCGACTGTGACCGAACAGTGAGCTTCGGAAGGTGGTTGTTACAAAAGGCATAAAACATCTTAGAACATCTACTCAATCAATGTAAGTCATCAAATTACCTAAAAGACATTCTTTCATGTAAACATTGTCATAGAATGCATTAAACATGCAAATATTGATGTGCAGACTATCTTTTGTTTTTCAGTTTAACTTACTACATAAACGTAAAATAAACTGAAGTTGTGCTGTTATTCCCCTAGCAACTTTTTTTTCCATATTGATGTTGAAAGCGCTGGCCATATGTCACACGAATTATGTTCCACAAACAAACTACACAAACTGATTATGTAGGGGACTACGTTGTTCTCATAGCAGTTTTGTAAGCCTGATTTGATAGGGTTTAGTTTCAAAACTTAGAGGCCAATACTGAACAATTATTCCTGCAAGATATTCCATATCAACTTAACATTTGCATTAAGTTGTTGACACATTTTTCTTTTCATTCCGTTAAAAACTAACCTTTTACGAAGTTTTCTCGCCAATGCATTTTGCGTCGATTACGGTATGAAGTCTCGTGTCCGTGTTCGGCAAGAATGCACGTTATTCTCTCCTCTTCTTCCTTTTGATGTTTAAATTTTACACAAGTTTAACGTGCGGTGATCGCTCCGGACGGATAACGCCTCACTTTGAACAATTTATTCGTTATTCTTCACTTAACGAGCCATAGCTGTTTCAAAAAAAAAAAAACTGATGTCCGTGCTGAGAGTATGTCCGTGCTCACAGTATGTACGACTGGCACACACTCTGACATACCAGTCTCTGGCCCCCCTATTGCTACCTTGGATACAGAGGGACCATAATAACCCCTTCTTTGATCGATAGTGAACAATAACGCACTGACCGGGTGGCTATATTGATCGGATTGAATCGGCGGAGTGAAAGCGTTTTTGGATTCGAAGTCCTCGATTCGATTTTTTATGACACTGTTAAAAATCGAGACGTGTTAGAGCAGATAGACGTCTATTGTCTATCCATTGTCTGGCCGGATCATTGTGTTTACTTCCAACAGTGAGAGAGTGGTATCCTTCCAGCCAGTTATACGTAATACCCGAAAACAATAGGGATTATGACATTATCATAATAGAGGAGTCGTAGATTAAAGCTCTATTGAGGTTTGTTTGTGGAGAATTACCTTGATCACGTGGTCAAGATACCTAAGATTTTAACGGTTCATGCCTGTGGCATCCAATAATTACTGTTCAATGTCAATCAAGGCCAAATTTATTGTTTTATCACTGAAGCATGTTACTAACCAGAAAGCCCAAAAGGCAGTTTGAAATTCCTTGCCATATGGCTACACAAACATGAATTATATCCACGCCATGACAAGTACGAGATAAGCTTCACTTATCGTTCTTGAAACATCACATTAATGAGCTTTTAACCCAAAATGAACTTTCACCTCCTCTTAAGACACAACGGTGCAAAAATTGCCTAATAATCATCCATTCAACATGGACGATACACATACTTTGTGTAAGAATCCATCACAATGAAACTTTTTGAGATAAAGTGTTTGACTGCTAAATACTGAACTGCTGAATATGAACGATAAACATACTGGAGATCACTCACAGTTTCTCCTTTTGAAATACAGGAGTCAACATGATTTTGATCTCTGGCGACCTCAAATGAGATTGACCACTACCAAAAACAAAAGGGATCATCTAGTCAGTGTGACCAACCCACAAACCAAGTATGACATCAGTCATGGTTAACCTTCTTGAGATATCGTTTTACAAGAAGTGTCACATACACACATATACACAAACGACATCGCATACATTCCTTATTCGGCAAGGAATGAAAAATGTTCACCCTTACGATCAAATTTTCGTGAGACCCTACTTTACAGCCAGGGAATTCATGTGTGTAAAAAGGGAAAACTTGCAGGTCATTTCTGCTGACAAAAGAAAGTCAGAATTGGGTTGGTGGTTGAAGGTCGTACATACATTTTTTTTTAAAGAAATGCTCTTACTGGCCGTGCACAACCAAATCTTGTGGTTCCTCTGTGACATTATGTATTTTATAAATGAAATGTCTCGTTATCACAAAGACGTAC
>VJOZ01071281.1:0-16185 GCA_009801055.1 Stichopus horrens
ACACATAAATACCTTCTTTACAGTCACTTTAAACATAAAAATTTCAATGGTTAAAACTTTTCAGCTGACAGAAATTTGCCAAATGTTGTAAATATTCCCTAGATTCTCATGCACCGTTAGAGAACCCGGAAGCCCTGAGCAGAGGAATGTGTGCAATATATCAACTCTATATATTTTTACAAGAAGACCTGTAAAAACCAGTAAACAACATGATCAGACATGACAATGACAAACAGCTGACCATCTAAGAACATGAAGCGGCTGAAGGGAATGATTTTCTACTTAATCATTTCCTGCCATGGGAGGAACAAGGACTAAAACTCCTTTTCTTGACTACGGTGACTTTTTCGATTAAAAACACCGACACAGAGAGCATTTGGAGATACAAAACATTTTCTTCTTTTCAAGCTTGTCCTCCAAAATTTATTTGCAGACAGATAAAAAGAAACCCTGAGCAAGATGAATGAGATGAAAAGACTATGGATTGAATACTTTACCTGCTAGAAATGCTAAACTTCTAAATGTCTGTTGTAAAGTAATTTGATTAACAGGGGAGAGATTGAAGTGAGTGTAATGCGACATGGTGATTCCGGCAAATAAAACAGCCATAATACCTGTACAAAGAGAAAAAAAACAAAGAATTACATAGGTAATCACCTTGACAAAAGATACGTATTAGTCAAAATATTCAAGTGTTGGGCACAGTTCCAGGATGAGTTTGAGCAAAACAGAACTGTTCTAGTTTCCATCAGACAAACCTTGACTCTTAGTTCCTTGCATCATTGAAATGGATTCCATCGATGATTAATTTGATGTACTACCAGGATATCAAAAATACCATACTTTTGTTTGTATTAGAGGCGCTTTTTTTAACTATTCAAATCCAGGGCTCTGTATCATAAAGGGTTAAGATTGATCTTNNAAATCAAACTTAAGATCAATCCTTAACCCTTTATGAAACGGGGCCCAGCTTGTTGATCTCACTTTAGAATTACCAACATTTTTCTTTGATGACAACCAAGTCTCATACACCAGTATCAATAAGGTATACATAAACTGTCTAGTTTTTTTTTTCAGATTTCT
This sequence comes from Stichopus horrens, assembly GCA_009801055.1. Taxonomy (NCBI): domain Eukaryota; kingdom Metazoa; phylum Echinodermata; class Holothuroidea; order Aspidochirotida; family Stichopodidae; genus Stichopus; species Stichopus horrens. Next base: position 1,084 of record VJOZ01071281.1, read on the forward strand.
AGTATTCAAATACTTCATCACAAAATGCATTTGTTTAACAATTTTCTGCTCTAGTCCCTGATCCCACATCAGGTGCTTCAACACCCTATCATGACCCCATGCACTGAGTTTGGTACCTATTTTAAGCAGTTCAATCATTTCTTGGCTTTGGATACTTATATCCTCTCGCTGGGTCATTCAATCACATGTAGCACGAGTATCCTTTACAGCATTACAAAAATGCTGACTGAAAATCAAGGGCATGGATCCATCTCCGAAGGTGGAGTGAGAGGAGAACTTTCACCATTTGTAAATTGCTGTCCTGAGGAGAGGTTCAACCTCTCCTTTCGGAAAAATTTGAAACCTGAAGGAGTCTTCATGGCTAAATGGTGCAATATTTGGGCACAATGTAGGTTTCAAAATGTAGTGTCAACTTGTAATCTATATATGGCATGTTATTTGGGTTCACTATTCTATATTTCAGCCATGATTCACCACAATTTTGGGTTTCATCATTCTGAACAAAAGTGAAGAGGACTTTTTGAAGCTGCCCCCCTTTCCATGAGCCACAACCAAGCTTAGCAGTTTTATCTTTTGACTGATGTAAGTCATGCCCTACCACCATTCATATCCTAAACAATTACATTGTGTGACCACTTTGGTAGGTTTTCAGTTGATAGTTATTGCGATACGCTGGAAATTGAAATGGTTTCACTTCAAACAAAATTTGCGACAGTTTAGATTCCCCAAATCCTTTACACTCTGGTAACTTTCTGAGCTGGGGAGATCATGAAACTTGATACGCTGGGTTCACGTGAGCACCAAAAGCAAGAAGTAACAGCGTCAAAAGTTTTCAGCATTTGAAGTATTTTCAAATTGCGTGGAATCTTCAAGAAAACAATTAAGAGTGGGGAGGGGATGGGGAAATGTACCCCAAGAGTGACTGAAGCCCTGTCATGTCAATCAACGATGACCATATTACCAAATCACTTACCAGAGAGTTCCACACCTTCAGCCATGGAATACGGTAAGTAAGAAAAGATCAACATAATTCCGAGTTCCAATGACGGTGTTGACCTGAGATCAACATGCTTCAAAAGGTAAGATCAACGTTAAGGTAATATAAGCTTTACGCCAAAGTGTAACTACAGCAGCAACTGCAAAGTGCGTCTTTATCAACCAAATATTTCACATGAGTACAACTGACACTGCAAAATTTTACCTTACTGATGTATATTAACAGTATTGTTGAACAGTTTGTTGCATCACTGGTATAGAGTTCATAAAGGAGGGGCTGAGAAATGGTGGGATTCTTCAAATTTACCTTCTAAGATATTCCAGTGGCATGAACATAAGAAACCTTCACAGTCAACTCTCCATTCAAAATCAAAGAATGAAGTACATACAAAGAGTCAGATCAGAGAATGTGGAAGACATTGAATTGATTACAAACAACAACAACTTGAGTTGATGCAATTAAAAGGATATAAAAGCACTGGTTAATCCAGAGAGGGTCCCTATGAAGGCAGACCCGATGAACATTAAACAAAAGGCACTGATGATACTCCAGGCAGCACTACCAGCTGTGAGGGTGGTATCCGCATCTTTCAAACTCATGACGGTGCTGGAAGAAAATTTGAGAAAGACATTCGATTATGGGCTTTGGTCAGGCACAGAGCAGCTCATGAGAATAAATAATTGGGCAAGTATGTAATTGTCGACATTTCCTCTGGGCTAAATGAGAATATGAAAACAAGAATAGAGCTTTTTATGAGAACATAAACCACAGGATGTATTATGACAACATAGTCCAACTGCCTCTATGTGTGAATATTTTCACAAGTAATATGACTGATCCTCAGGCACACATTATATGGCTGAGGGACACATAACATGGCTGACGGACGCAACTTCCAGAACAGAATATATTTGTAGGTACATAACGAGACCAAGTTGACATGATTTTGAGGTAAAATCCATGTGCTTAGGGTCAATGTCAACGCTGTCCTGTGTTATGTAAGAACATCAAGGATTCTCATTCGCCTCTTGCGCGAGCTGTACCACACACAAACGTTGAGTACCTTTCTTTCCTTCACTGTAAGATTTTGTCTCCCTTCTGATTTACATACAATTCCAGTGATTATATCAGAAATTTCTCATAATCATTGAATAAATCAAAGTATTTAAAAGTATCAGAGGTTTTTGCTAAGGCATGGTTGAATACTAGCAGCAACTTCTAAAAGAGGCATGTTTAAATTGCACTTAGAGGTAGTTTAAGCACTTGGCTATCACTGTCTACAGGTGAACAAACACACAGACAAGACACCACTCAAGTTTTCTTAAGTAGGAAAATCAGAAAAAAATGACATAAGTCTTTAAACTTACTTCGACAATACAATCGAAACTGCATCGTTGAGAATGCTTTCACCAAACACCAGCATGTTGAGCAGAGGAGGCACATCTAAGGCTCTGAAAATGGCCAGGGTAGCAACGGGATCCACTGCTGAGATGAGAGAACCGAACGCAAAGCTCTCCACCAGATTAAACTCATAAGCTACTTTTGCCTGAAATCAAGAGCAACAAGAGCTTTTTTTAAACCTCCAGGCACATTTCATTTTTGCAAAGTCTGTTGGTCTACAATGAAAGAAACTAACATACAGAAAGGTTAGAGTATACCAACCAATAACATTTGCCAAAATAAAGTGTCTCACACTGGAACATTAAAGGACTGTTGAGTGTTGCCACAACTAGTAATTGTGAGAAATTTGTTCTACTTTACTATTTGATGGTACTGAAGCTATATCAACATCCATCACTTTTAAATTGACACTAAGAATCCCAATTTTGATCTTTTGAGATGTGACCAATGTTCAATCTATGTTTAATTTAAGATGTTCAGAAAAAAACTTAATAATTCCATGAAACATTCAATTCTGTTCGCTTACTGTTTTGTTTTTTTGTTTTTGTAATTTGTTAGTAATTCTTTTGATTTTCTGCTGTACATTCTTTACACCAGAATGCAACAATGTGTTGTAAATTTAACAATGCATTGCATGTGTTCTCCCTTTCTTAATTTGATATACTGTTGAGACAGGGAGGGAGAGAGGGGGAGAGAGGGTGACTACAGCAGAAACCTTAAACTACACATAGAAAATGAGAACTGTGACAAACGATGCCTTAAAACCTAAAACATACAAATTTTTCTCTAAAAAAAGGCTGACTTCACCCCCAATGTTCTTGGAGTCCCTGAACTCTACAAACAAAAGTAAAAACCTATGCTTCCTTCACCTGCACACTGAGATGTAACTGCTTTTTAAATGTGCCTCCTTGAGATACAACAGTCACAGATTTAGCATCACAAACCCATACACAAACACACATTCCCTAGTCATATGTTAGTTGTCATGAACATCCAAACCTGCCATTTCTTACACCTATGGTGTGTATTTGCTGTAAAGATTTAGCTGTAACTGCAGATTCACAAACTGTTTTCATTTGTTTTTCTTGTTTCATTTCAATTTCTCGACAGGATGTGCTCTTAATTAGGCTTCCTCTTCATTGTTTATCCTGTAACTTTTATATCCGTTTAATATCTATGTATCTTTCAGATCAGAGGTTAAACAAAGGGAAAACAATACAAAAACATAAGAAATATATACATACATGTATCCACATTAGTAATGTTTGGATAACACTTACTTTTGCTTTACAGTGGGAAAATGTTAGGTCAAGATTAAACTAGAGCACCAACGGCACAGAGGCTCATACCTGAACACACTGACGATTAACATTTACATATCAATATATCAAATCATAACCATATGAACCACCAAGTATCACTATATTGAATCACCAACATGTACAACAGAATCTGCACATGTGAATGCATAATTTGCAGAATATCATGAACTAGAGCACAAACAGTGCAGAAGTTGGAACTTTCAGTTTGTGATACCTTTAATGGCACCACCAAATTGCAATGCTTATAATTGCATCACTATTCAAGTTTGACATCGAATAATTATGAAACTGTTATTTTTGTATATTTGCTGCCTGGTTTGTACCAGCTGTGAGCATATGAATTAGAACTAATGAGGAAAAATGGTTGTAAACTTCCAAAAAGCAATTTAAATCATTAATTACTACCTCATTAGTATTCACTTGCATGTGTCACATGGAGACTATATTAGCTTGACCATTGATCTGTCAGTACAACCCTTATAGAAAACTTGACACAAAGTTCACCGGTTGAAAAGACTTACTGAATAACTCAAAGTGCCCCATTAATGTCTAGACCTGGATGTACTTCCTCAGACTAGATTGAGTTTAAGTTAGGCACAATGTGACCCATTGCCCCATTAATCGATTATCATTTATGCACATACGGATATTTGAGATGTTGTGATAATAAATGGGGCACCTTTTAAGTGGGAGAACACTTCTGCAGGATGTCACAAAATGGGCCGTGTCACCCACGTAGGACCCTGGACTACAAATTCATGTACACCCTAAGATAACCACAAACAGAGTATCACTATGACAAACCATCAGTATTGCACAAGAGAATCTGCAGGAGCAGCATTTTGAGGAATTCCATAAAATGGGCCATAGGGCCCACATGGGGCCTTGGACTAAAAATCCCTGAACACCCTGAAGGAACCACAAACAGAGTATCACTATGACTAACCATCAGTATTGTACAAGAAAATCTGTAGGAGAACCATTTTGCAGAATTTCATAAAATGGGCCATAGGGTCCACATGGGGCCTTGAACTAAAAGTCTCTGAACACCATGATGATACCACTAATAGAATACTATTGTGACAGACAATCAACATTGTAAAAGAGAATCTGCAGGAGGAGAAGCATTTTGCAGAATTTCATATAATGGACCATAGGGCCCACATGGGTGTCACAAGTGGGTGTCACTGAGTGAGTAGGTGTTGTCACTGAGAGAGTAGGTGTCACTGAGAGGGTAGGTGTCACTGAGTGAGTAGGTATCAGAGAGAGAGTAGGTGTCACTAAGAGAGTAAGTGTCACAGAGTGAGAAGGTGTCACAAAGAGAGTAGGTGTCACTAAGAGAGTAAGAGAGAGTAGGTGGAGCAATGATTAAAGAAGCATCAGTTTCAAGTGAACACACTATACCACAGAAATGTTCAAAATTACAGGGGCTGGTTACCTGTCCCAGAAAGAATACTCCACTTCCAACGATAACTGACGAAATGATAGTGCCGAATACAGCAAAAACGATAATTGAACCAAGATTCTGGAAAAAATTACCCTGTGAAGAAAATAACATACAGTGAAGCATAAACAGTTAAATATTAGTTTATTGCAACCAATAACTACATCTCTTTCAGTTTATACTATTTTTAATGTTTTTCTTAGAGGTCTTCAAAGTTTTGACTGGCATATTATGTCAAGTGGTGTACTTGGTACATATATTCCTTTAACTTAACATGATCAGGCATATGTAGACAACAGATGCTGCATGATACAAGCAACTTACCAGTCAAAAGGGTTTGAGTTAAGATGGTTCTTTGTTAAAAGTGGCTGGTTTTAATTTCCATGTAGACACATGCATGTGAAAAAGGAGAGGGCTGATAGATCTAGTACGCAATCAACGAGTCATTGTAACAGTACAGTATGACCACCTTGAGCACTTCAAATACAATAAGATCTCATTGAAAGAAGCCGAGTGGTGTGATTGTGTTGCTGCAATACAGAATGACTACAATGCCAAACATTGCCAGTGTAACTATGACATAACTCTGTATCGTAAAGACCAGTTGAACACTGGTAAATGTTTCCATCCCCCACAATGACACTGTGTACCAATGAAGTCTAGATAAGACAATGTTCCCATTCTGGGAGTCAGTCACATTCCCATGGGAACTGGACTAGGAGGGAAGGACAGGAGCTGAATTTTGAGGGAAGGGATGGGAACTGGATTGGAAGAAAATAACATCGGAGACACAGTCAATGCTACCCGGTTACGAAAAATTGGATATGGTTATGTCAGAGACCATCAGTGACAAACAACATCATACATCCATAATTTAGAAAAGCATCTGCTATATCATTAAGTGCTTCTGAGTGACAATTATTGCAGCAAAATAAATTTTTCCACACCAATCCCTTAATGATTTCTTCCTGGATGTATTGAAGTTGGCTGGTTAGGTGCAAGACAAGCCACTGTCACTCTGACTGACATATGAAATTAAGGTCGTAAGCCCACTTGGCCCAAAAGATCGAGTGTAATGACAGGTGTACGTGTAGCTGCTGGTCGGAGTTACACTGTAACTGCCTGTTTCCCTTGCACGTTTTTAAAATTTTATTTACACTTTTTCAATCAACTGTATCTTTCTTATTTCTGTACACATATGCTATTACTGCAATTCCTATGGTAAGACTTATGCAATGACAGCGAGTAATTATTCTTTCCCCACCACCACTTGAAACTGCAAAATGTCTACATGCCAAACAGGTGTTTTTGTTTACTGAGTGCAGCCCTGTATATAAATAAAATTCCACCATTTTAGTTAAAGCAGCATGCATTGTGTCATATCTTTTACTATGTTTCGATATTTAATATCAAGGTGCATAAAGTGAGTTTACTGGCTTACATAAGAGTAAAATTTGTTTGTGTTCAAAACAAATGGTCATAAACGGATGTGCATGTGATAACCAATATCTAATGAAAAGTACTACACACATACACACAAACATACACAGTAGGTGGTTCACATAGAGTTTTAATGAGCCTCCTTCTCATGGCTTACTGTCTCATTGTTGGCTCACAGTGTATCTGAGAGTACTTGATGCCCAACTAGTCTGATAGTGCTGTTTCTGAAGTCAGTAACAGCAAATGAATCATGTGAAGTTATTGGCCATACCAGCCATGATATTAGCATTTTACACATTATGCTATTTATGCAATAACTTCAATAATTATGTCCTCTTTGGTAAATATCACATATCAAGCCAATGAGACAGTCACCCCGCTCCCACCATGTCTCTCAAAGAAGCTCACCAAGATACTGATAAGTGTGTGGGTATATTGAAGGGTGCAACCACATGACAATTTATTAGCATAACCATTTAAGTTTCACATCTAGTAGTTATGAAAAGTCAAAATTTTCCATTTTCTTTTCCCCTGACTTGTACTGGTTGTGTGCATATAAATTTAGTACTAAAGAGAAAAGTGTTTGGTCACAAATTGTCAAAAAATAAACTGAACCATTTGTTTCCAGCTCATCAATGTTCCTTTGTATGTGGCACATGAGAATCCTCCTAGTTTGANNAAGCTTGACAGGTTTAGAAAAAGTTTACTGAATTTTTGTGCCTCTTTAAATACTGTTTACTCAAGAGATACATACAAACAGTTTATGTGCTCACAATAAGAAACCATCACAAAAGGTGATGTACGTTGAAGCTAATTAACATAAAATGTCTCAAATACAACAAGAGGGTTTGTTTTTCATGAATACTAACTGCATGTGTCCCACTTTCAATGCTGGCGATGATTGCCACTTGTATTGCTTTACGATCTCTGACTGTAACCTGCAACCTACCACCCTTCAATAATCACTCTCCACAAGTCATAGCGTGCAACTGCTTTTACCTCTGAAAAATTACCAATCAAAGCAAAGTTTACTGACCTTGTGCAGTGAATAGCCAGATTCAAAGATAATGGGAGGAAGAAGAAGCATGAAAAACATCTTTGGATCCAAGATATCATTTTGCTGTCGGAGAGATGAAAGATGAAAGTGACATGCGTGATATCATATTAAGTAAAGATGAATAAAAGTATGACGTATTCTGTATGGATTTTGCACATGAATGTTACAGAATCTACTTCAGCCAATGTAAATCAAGCCTTTTGCACAGTAATGTAATGTGCATCTGACATAAACTTATTTCTTATAACCAACTGTTCAAACTTAGAACAGCAAACGTTCAGTAGTTCAGTAAGTCTAAAAGGGCAAATTAATACCTGCAGTGTGGACGTTTGTTGTGTGCACACACAGTGAGGTCCTCATTTAATTGACGTTGTACTTAGTTAATAACACTTTGTGAATTATCACAAACATGGGTGATGAAGGGACCAAGTCACATCAGAACCCTAACAGCTTCCTCCTCACTAAATGCACTTTCTATTGGGTGTCACATGGATAGACTTTTTTCTGTTCTGTTATTTCTAACTTATTTCTAGTTTCACACATTTGCTTGGGGACTACACTGCTGAGTGGTAGGGGTGACCATACAATCCACTTTAACGATATGACCCAACCATTGTTATTTCCACAGTAATCCATTACGTACTACAGCAATCTATTTTGACGCAATGACGATAATGTGAACTTTGCATGAAATTTCATGATACCAAAATAACACAGCATTTACAACATGGACCATCGTAAAGTAGATATACACGGAAAGATTCTAAGTGACCTCTAATCGAATCATACTTCCAACTATGGACAATACATTACTAACAATAAATACTTAACAAGTTAGAATTTGCCATACTTGCAGTTTTTTTAATTTCAGCCTAAAATGACCATTGACCTTCTAACAAAATGACTACGCTCATCAAATAATTAAATCAAGGCTTTCTTCAAGTCCACTATATAGTTTGATAAACTTTCACATACAAGTTTGAAGTTTATGTTAATTAATTTTCCTTAAGTGTTTTCATTTCCAATTGGCACTGCTTCCACAGGAATTGACCATGTTATTGCAGACCTAGGCACATGTATAGGTTGTTATCTTAGTAAGATATGCTGCTTTAAAGAAGCTCATTGAGTTGGTATTGTTCATTTTGTGACATTTTTTAACATAACAGTTACATGCCAATACTTCTAATTACACTCATTTCATGTTTCTACAGTACCTGTACTTTTCTTGAAAATATGAGACACTGTAATTTTTATGAACATCAGCCGCCTACAGTATGCTTAATACTGTGGTCTAAAAAGTGTCTGATCACAGATTTTCAATAAATGATTCCAAGTTTTAACTACCCTATCTCTGCTGCATCAGTTGTGTGTCAGATCTCTAGAATCTCTCAGTTTGATCATTAACCACCAACATATGAGTTTGACTCAACAGATGTGACAAAATATCTTGAATTTTGTGAACCAGCTTAATGGAGCCCCTTTATGGTAAGGTTCTATGTCAGTACAACTTTAGTTTTGGACTGCCACCCCATTAGCTCCACTCTCACCATACCACCAAGACAGTGGCTGACTCATGAAATTCAAGGTAATCTCCTTATTAGTGCATGAAAGTCCCGATCTTCCGCGGTGCAGAGCAAATTTAATGCAAGCAGCAAAATTATCATACACTGTACTGTATCATAATGTGATACCAGCAACTATGCATCCGTTTTTACTTTATTTTTCAATTAAATCTGCACAGATATTTGTTATGAACTGATGAAGTAAGTGACCAAATTTTACATGGCATATAGTACATGGTGCAGTGCTTTTTTTCATTTAATATTACATATCATGCACTTTAATTGATTGTGTCTACTTGTTCCATACAAATCACTGACATAACGTGAACGTCCGTGTGTTTTCAATCACACACTGTATGCATCATGAACGGTACGATAGAAAAAAACAAAGGGTAAAAACAAATGACATATTGTAGATTATTGTACTATGCACTGGTATAAATCAACTTAAATTAATATCAAAATATTTTAAAAGAACGATGCAACACTGAGATTGCTAACAGCATAATTCTAGCCACTTTATTACACATACATGTAAAGACTTCCTAAGCTTTATGTTTTCAAATTTCTGAAACTTCACATCAACCCTTGTTACCTGTCAGTGACCAGTTACCACTTGCAAACATTACTGTCCTAACTCCTGAGAAACAAAACAGCATTTTCAAAAAAATCCCAACAGTTGACAAGAAATATGATAGAGTGACTAACCTTTATATCATAACCAGTTACTTTCTCCAGAAGCAGGGAAATGAGCCCAATGAACACCCCCAAGCAGACAATGGCTACACTCTCTGGCAGGTAGTGGAATTGGAACTTAATCAGCAGATGTACCAACAAAATACAAAAAACTAGAAAGGGATGAAAATACAAGAAAGTGGATAAAAGCTTGACCTACAAAAGAAGATGCACAACAAATGAAGACAAACTAGTCTGAAACAAAACTGATAGCAATGCCTGGTGTTAAATCTAGATGTAAATAAAGAAACCTCAAGATGAATTTAAAAACATGGATTCATCTTGTCAACATTAAACTAATGGTCCCCTAAATTCTGTCAGTCTCAAGTGATCAAACTGCAACATTCAGAATATTTCAAATTTTTGGCATATATATTAGCCTCTTTTTTTCATAGATCATCTTAAAACTGGTGAATCATTAGGTAAATTGTGTTATGTATTGGTACAAAAAAAGGGAAATGATGCAAAGATTGTATCATAATCAATGGCATTGCAATCATCACCTCCTTTGATCAGCAACACATTCTACATGGCTAAGGCTGCATGGTAAGCTGCTGTTCAATTCTTCATGGTGCGACTGATTCACAAGTCTAGCAGTCATATTGCAGATTTAAAGCAGTGACCAATGACACAACTTTACCTAAGACCACAAGGATGTAGAAGACAGTCAGACTTTGAGAGTGTTCTTTTTCTGATGATCCTGTCTCGGGCAGCTGAGCATCTGCTGTTGTTCTATGGGGTGGTAGTGGTGGCGGTTCTGTGACATCAGGTGGTGTTATACTGCCATTAACTTGTCTGGTAAGAAAGTGAGCAAAATGAAACACATAACCCCTGTTGCTGCCCTAAAGACTGCTTCGCAGAACACCATAATGAAAAAGGTTGGATGTATTCCAATGAACAACAGGCAAAGTACATGGGCGAATGACTTCCCTCATTCTTACAAATTTAATGTACCCATGACATGGCTGACCCTAAACATAACTGAACTCTAGGCATAATTACATCTTCTGAAATTTGCTAAGATCTTGTTTGTGAAAAGTAATTTGTTTAATAAAGACATATTTGTTTGGGCAAATTGCCACAATCTGTTGTTAAATTTCATGGACCTAAAGCAAAATCTTCGAAACGAGTTTAGAGTCTGTGACTGGAAGGTGACGTCAACAAGGGTATCAGTCCACTAAAACAGTTGGCATAGGGTCTATGACTATTTTTTTAATCTTTAATTTTTTTGGCTGGGTTTCCCCTTAGTCTCACAAAGTTATTGAGTTTCTGTGAAAGGAACGATTGAGAAAACCTGTGGAAATAACAAGAGAAGTTAAACCAGCAAAGGAAAGAGGTTAGAAGAGGATTCTAATCAAGGATATTAAGATAACAGTCTCATGAAAAGTCCTATGCAAAATCACTATGCTCCAAGAGTGGATTTGGCTGTTGGATGTTGGAAGGTAAAACAATACATCCCTGATCCTCTAACCCTGTAATATATACGGTAACTGGGTAATGCTATATACGTATCTACGCTAACCCTACACTATTGAGTATTGCTCGCAGTACGAGTGCTCGTTCAAGCATATCATTGGCTATTGTGTGCATGTGGTCACAGACTATAAATTCAAGACAATGTTTCCACAAAAAATGGCAAAGTTGCATGCATAATCAAACATGAATTAACCTTCGGCCTAGTACAAGTCTATACTAATTATGCCTGGCCTAGTGCTTAGGCTAGTGCCAGTGGGCTTACCATAAGTTACATTAGAAGCTAGTCTACAAGTACAAGCAGTGCTTCATACCTACCCCGTAGCATTAGTACTTGATGATGATAATGGAGATTCAACCACCTGATTTTCGGACTTGGCATTGTCTTCTTCGGGATTGTTATTAGATGCATTTTCTGCTGTACACAGCAATGATGGCCACAGACCTAATGTTATACCAAGTAATAATATTAATAGCACAAGCGATAGGCTTAGCTGATGATGGAACAACCGGACACTTGTCATGATGTCCAAAATGTGATGAGTAGCGCTGGGTGAAATTCTCTTCAGAGATAACTCATCAGCATCCGATGGAAATGCTTTCGAATAATAAAAGTCAACCTGAACCGACGTCCAACTACAGTGGTTCAATCATCTGAATCTTGATTTGTGTGTGTGCACTGTACGTGCGTATCAATACTACTAGTAATATAGTGAAAGCTCATGTTACCGTTGACGCGACTAGAGTGCAGTGCAGTGCATGTAATACGCAGCTAGCACGGCTAGTCTCACGCTCAGGTTCGCCATAGAAATAGGTACCTACCAGAATGACGCCAGGGGTAACTACACAGTGAACAAATAAATTTGCCATAAATAATCGATGTACAGCTCGAGAATTTGTTCGTGTCATATCTAGCTACATCTTTGGAGAAAACATGAGTAAATGGATCGTTTGATTTTTTCTTTAATAATGGTGTGTATCATTATCCCAACATTTCTGCTGGATATTTGTTACGTGGTTCTATGGGAACGTTTTTTCTAAGCAGAGTTTGGACTTCACTCATTGTTCATTCACATCAGTCTCGTTTTTCTATTTCTATGGTTCTTGCCGGCTTGCACTGTTATCCACATTATGTCAGGTACGTTTGTGTGAATTAGTTCATCCACACAAATCATGCGGACGTAGAAGTGTTTACATCGTGTAACTGGTATTTTTTTGTGTAGATAGATAAAGCAAGCCGGATACGGCGATTATCTTGGATAAGCAGATGATATTCGTAGATTAGCCATGAACTATGATTTACTGTATTACGAGATAACCTTTTTCAACGTTATTTCAGAAAGTAGCAGGGACTTACCTTCCACCCTGACAGGCGGTTAGACAGCACCATACAAGTCAGGAAGGCATAAAAACGACAGAAACAGGCTGAGCAGTGGCGTAGTTACGGACGGGGGTGAGGGGCCAGGTCCCCCAAAAATATGATAGCCCCCCACCCCCGAATTGTGAGGGTTAAGTGTATTGATATTGTAAAATTTCGTTTGTAGAATGGACATCGCAGTTAACTCTCTTGTATATTCATTTATGCACATACATAGGTAGAACGATAGATGCAGATGAATACTTAGTAAGGTCTTGCTTTTACTGAGTTCCCACGTATGAGTGAGCCCTACTTGCAGACGTGGGAATGGTCGGTCCATAGTGCTTCTACGAGCGAGCGTATGCGTGTACGTACACGTAGGTAAGCTGCATTTTAGTTCTGTTGTTGCCTTGTATTGTTTACTATCAGTGTCTACTATCAGTGTCGTTGCGATTAGCGCTCACGGTTATTGATAATTAGTTGGCCACGCCCACTCGCAAGTAGTGACACGTATACCCATTGGAATCGTTTGCATTTAACATAACATAACAAGTTTAAGGGCAAAGGAGGGCAGTAGCCCCATAAGATGCCCTGTGAATCCACATCCCCACATGAGCTCATCAAGGACCCTATACCATGTTGATCGTGGATGAACACCGGCGAGATTCGCATGCAGTACTCTTTTCGAGAAGTGTCCAGAGGATATCGATATTTCCTAGACAAACCCCCTGCAGCCGATATTTGTATTAATTATTCAAAGGTAAGGATGCTTTTTGACCTTCCCATGCATCATGTAAAATCTAAGAGCTTCTGGGGACAATTGTTTCAGACCGCAATGTATTCACAAACGATTGTTTTTCACCTTGGGGATGAAGCAGTCCTAACTGACGGAATCTTCTTTGCAGGAAGTATGATTTTTTTTTTCATAGGATGGCAATTAATTGAAAAATTGGATTTCCAATTATTTTTTTAGTTACGTCAAAATCATACTCAGAGTTAATTTCCGGGTTGGATCAGAGCTAGGGATAACTTGCCTGTTCTATCGTAATCTGGTGGCAGAATTACAAAATACAAAGTCAAATAATTGTTATCATGCAACAGGGGGCAGGCCCGTATGAAGGTTTTTTTCATGGGGCGGGGGTTCGATTTTACCACAAGTGCAACATTTTACATGACAATTATTATTTTCTCATTCGAAACTCATTACCAATGTTTCTAATGGAGGCCCACTATTATAGGCTAAACTCCACATTTTTTGGTTCATGGATATGGGGAGTGTCCAATTTCCCCAGAAGGTGATTGTTCATTGCATGGTTCTAATTCAATTGCCATCCTGTGAAAAGTTTGCACTCTGATGCATGGAAGAAAGCACAGAGCTATTCTTGGAGGTAAAACTTCCAAGCCATTTGTTGGTGCCGAGAACTTTGGGATAGGTAGGTGAACTTCTGCCTTTTACCATCGTTAAGGTTTTCAAAACTTTTGCTTTTTTATTAAAAAAATGATACTTCTGTACTGTTGTCTGTTACCTTTCTCCATAAATATTTTTGCAGCTTCGAATTTTGTAAGGAAAAGTAGGAGGGGGCATCCTCTCTCTTATTAAGCTACTGACGACAAATTTTAAAATTTGTAACAAAATTTAGCGGGTAGGCCTAATATTTTCAAGATGTCAACGGATGATAAGGATATTTGTCCCTATATTACACGATTCCGCTCACCTGCCAGTCCAGAAACAAGCTTCTAAATTAAAATTCAATTCTTGTACAGTTAAGATGTACAAATTTCCCTTAAGTTAGGAAAATTTGTGCCATTACATAATTATGGACTATGAAAGGTTCCACATACATGTTGTGCGACATAAGAATGACATTTTGGCATGGTGGCTGCATCAATCATTGAAATTATCGAAAATAAAAACACAAATTCTGTCAAAATCCATGTAATATTGACAAATGTAAAGGCAAATTCCTGTCTTTTACCAGTATCAGCACCAACATGTTGTGAAAATAAAGTTCACAACTTTTAGTTGATCGTATAGTTATTCTGAAGACAGGTTTTTATAATACAAATAATATTTATTTTGTTGGTTTCGTACGAAATTTCAGATTTCCCGCAATGCAACGTAGCACTGAGACAGAAATTTGTTGCAAAACTTGTAAATTTTAAGCAGAAGCTGCTATAGACAATCGAAGATGCTATAGCAGCGGTCTCCAAACTTTTTTTGCAGGCGTCCCACTAAAATGCGCAAAATCTGAAGCGTCCCACCTGTATTAAATTTGTAGAAGATTTCTTCATTTTATAGTTATATTATGTTCAA
>VJOZ01071294.1:0-12481 GCA_009801055.1 Stichopus horrens
CAGGGAAACACAATACCACTAAATTAAGTGGAATTTATCAGGTAAATGTCGAAAATGGCTTGTCATTTGACCATGGGTTTCTCACAGCAGATATTAGTCAGACAGCCTAAATAATGTCTGTACATTCTAGGACTCCGTACATAGCGTGTGACGTTCTCCGCTGTGCCAATGGGTGAATGTGCTCCTCCTCTCTCGCTAAAATTGAACACAATTGAACCTAATGTTATAAATTCCCGTACACTTGTAAGGTAGCCTAACACATACTACATGCGTAAAATTAATAACTAATTTCATTTATAGTGATATTATTCTTTGCCATATATGAAGCAACAACAGTGTTTAAAAGACACATGTACATTTTTGCAATCATCAAATCTATTCTAAAAGGAGTTTCTATCAGCGTTTTGTCACGAATACGATGTAGGTCTTTGGCTACGGATGCTCTTAGGTAATACTACTGTGGGCCAAAGTGGAACATTAGAGAACGCCTACAAATCCGAACATCTGACCTCTCTCCACATGGTACATGGCAAATGAAAATGATGATAGCTTACTTAATTTTCACGATGTCTTAAAATCGTGGTATAAACCAATCGATTACACTCTTTTTTTTTCCTCATTGGATATATCTTTCCACTATCCCACAAACCTTATGCTCGAGTAGGACGTGACTCCGTGGAATAACATGTTTAACTTGGTCGTATTACCGATTTTCCTTAGAGCATGCACTTGGATGTCGAGATGTGACTTGTCAAAATTCGTTCTTTTAGCTGCACGAATCTTTTGTGATATTAGTATATCCAGTATATGACAGGGAAACAAGTCCTCCCCTACCCTCCACAGAACCTTCAATATAAGTGTTTGAGTGACGACTATCTAATATTCTCTTCCCTCACTCCTTCTAAATCCAGCGTGTTATCATCACGGCGGTTTGCACTCCAATGCATTAATTGTTTCTCTGCATCTGCTTGTTAGTTATCTTTATGTATACAGGCCTACGTATGGTTATTAGACAAAATTGAAGAAAGCTTTTCCCTACATCCAAACTTTGCCTATAGAAACTTTAACAAAACACAAATGCAAATAATTTACACCGGTGAAGTGCAAAACGCATATGATGACTAAAGCTGAACATATATCAATGACCAAAGAGCCCCCCCCGCCTTCGTCCTTACATTACTTTAAAAAAAATAACAGAACATAATGCAATTAATTGAGGTGCATGGTCAAGACATACGTCCAAAATACAAATACGATATTTACAGACACTAGCTACATCAACGACGCTTTTTTTCGTGGGAAGAGTGTCATAAGTAGTAAGGTCTAATCTGTCTTTGGGCCATTTTGGATTAGGAACTTATCACAGGAAACTTGAAAATACATAGTGTGTGGTAAAGATAACAATGTGAATTCAAATAACCAAAATATTTTGCAGTTTCGTATGTGTGTCTTTCCCCATATGATATGCCCCTTGGGAAGATCATTCAAGATGAAAATCAACATCGAACACTCTCTTTCACTGGCGTGGAACATATGTAGCTTACAGTGAAATAAAATACCACTAAATTAAGTGAAATTTATCAGTCAAATGTCGAAAATGGCTTGTCATTTGGCCATGGGGTGTCACAGCAGATATTAGTCGGACAGCATAAATAATGTATGTACATTCTAGGGCTCCGTACATCGCGTGTGCCGTTCTCCGTTGTGCAAATTGGTCAATGTGTTGTTCTTCTCTCGCTAAATAGAACATAATTGAACCTAATGTTACAAATTTACGTATATAAGTCAGATAGCCTAACACATATTATATGCGTAAAATTAATAGCTCATTTCATGTCTAATGATATTATTCTTTGCTATATATGAAGCAACAACAGTGATTAAAAGACACATGTACATTTTTGCAATCATCAAATGTATTCTGAAAGGAGTTTCTGTTACCATTTTGTCACAAATACGATGTAGGTCTTTGACTACGGATGCTCTTAGGGAATACCACTTTGGGTCAAAGTGGGAAATTAGAGAGCGCCTACGAAACAGAATCGCAGACTTCTCTTCACATGGTACATGGTAAATGAAATTGATGTTCGTTTACTTAATTTTCACGATAACTTAAAATTGTGGTCTTAACTAACCGATTACAATCTTATCTTCCACGATGGCTATACCTTTCCACTATCCCACAAACCTTATGCTCGTGTGGGACGTGACTCCGTGGAAAAAAAATGGTAAACTTGGTCATATTCCCAATTTTCTATAGGAATACATTCTTCAATACCAAAGAACTATTAAATGAATCATTTGGTAGAGGACATTTCATGACACTGTTACTGGCGTAGGATAATTCAACAGATAGGGGAGGTCGAGCAATGGAAGGGGGTTGTGAAAATGGTCGACTTAGTGAAAGAAGTTGAAACGAAACGAGAGTCAGCTGGTAAGGGAATGTGATGTTTGGCAAGAACATAACAAATATCGTTCAAGGGGACTTATGATTTATGTAATATACCCTTGGAGAGTATTTATGCGGAGCGCCCGGTTAGCGTGTGATGAACGAGAAATGTGTTGCGACTTGACAAATTGCAGGAATTGACACTCTGGAGGTGTATTTTCAACGTAATAAACTTTTAAAGGAGTTTATAATGCCTAGCTATTTTTGATGAGAGCTTTGATACAACCTGAGCGGTGCGCCACTGTCGTTTCGCGCATAGCGTACGAGAAAATGTATGACCAAAATATACTTGCCAGATTTTATGAAGTGGTGCAACGCAACATGACAAATGTTATTCAAGAAGATTATTTAACTGAGCTAAACTAGATGGTTGAGATGAAACCTTGAACTCAGTCATATATATGGCTCTGAACTCAGTATAATGAGAGCGCCATCACTAAGAGTGTGCACGACTACTTTTGGCAAATTAAAATACTTTCCAGATCACAGCAAAAGACACTTTACATGTTCATTTTTAACACAACAAATTTCATCGCAGAGGATTTATATGGGACAAATAAATGTTTGCGTGGTTTTAGAAAATAACACCTCTGACACTGTCTAAGCTGAGCCCCATCCCCTGGAGCCTAGCGTACGAGAAAAGAAAAAGAAAAAAGAACAAAAAAATCTTACCAGATAGCAGGGAATGTCACGTGGTAAGTCCATTTTCAACGTGATAACTTTGTGTAAGAAAATTTTAAAGGAAGCAAACCTTTTTTTGTTCAAAGGTTACCAAAATTCCGTTATTTCACCTCATCATTGGCATTTTGGGATCGAGTAATCAGATTCTTCTACATACAGATTGATGGTCGTAACATGCGGTCAGAATAAAAAATCAGTGGCCATGTATGAGATGTTTAGGAATTTGAGGGAAAGGTCATTTAGGCTAAGTGGTTATTTTAGGTAGAATTGGCCACTTAAGCGTCAGTTCACTTCATCTCATCGATATTGACCACTGCAAAATAAACGAATGAAGTACAATAACTACTATGTATAAGCCTACTTCAAATAATTTTTACCCCCAAAAACTTTAAAAATGGTTTCTGCGTCCCTTTGTTACCTTCGATAGTGTTCAACCGTCCTACATCAAAGTTCCTGTCTAACATGATGGGGGAGGGGGGTCAGTGTAATTGGCCCCCTGCGTATAAGTCATTTTTGCAGTTTCGGGAGCTTCGATCATTCTGAACTATTTTTGAGCAATTGTCTAAGTCTTCTACTCAACTTTAGGATGATGCAAAATCATTATATTACGTGTGTCATCCTCATTGCAGCGTGACTACACGAGTCAATTGAGGATTCCATGGGTAGCAATTTTGTATGTACAGCGAACACCTACGGTGCAGATCCGATGATAGGATCTATAGCCTATTACACTTTTTAGCACACCATTTAATCATGTTAATAATACTTCGTGTAACGTCATTAGTGACGTTGCAGAATGTGGCTGTATGTTGACCTTATCCTATCACGAGTGACACACTTTGTACGAAAACGAAAAGTCATACAACTGGATACAATTTGATCCATATGCGGTACTTTAAAGTTATCAGTTCAATAAATAGAACCAAGGACATATATATTTATATACGAGAAGAATGAAACCATGCCTGTCGACACACAAATGTCAATATAAAAATTCAATAACTGTATATTATGTTTTTACAACTGAATAGAGGTAGACTTTGGTATACAGGAATCACCATGGCAACCATTATCAACGAGTATAGTTGACAATACGGACTACGCAAAAAATCCATGAGGAAAATACTGATGGCTATACGGAGAAAAAAATGGTATCCCATGGAAACATAAAAACTCAGCCAGCCAGGAACAGTTTGAGATGATAGGTGTATTTTGACGAGAGTGGCTGTTGGGAGGATTGAAGTCACATTTAATTGATATAAGAAAAGTGAATAGGACTCGATAAATATATCTCGGGGGAAAAATGGCGAAACTGCAGCTGGATGAGTATTTTGTAAGTATTACGTTGCATTTCCTCTCATTAATGTTTCATTGATGTTATACCTATACATGTCGATAAAAGACACAATCTAAACAGTGTTTTCAAAACAGTGTAGTTTTGTTAGCAATGTTAACAATATACACGACGTGTGAGAAGTATACGGTTTCTTAAACGGTGTGTCTAGTATAACTCGGGTGAATGCTCAAGATTTGCTATTGACTGATTGTAAGATCTAAGATAATAATGCCAGATCACCACAACAGCTACCCCAAGTTGCGTTACACTAACTTGGGGAAAACAGCAATGCGTTACCATTTAAGTTTTACTCTTAATTACATTTCATGGAAGGTAGAGTAAAACGTGCATGGTAGGGTATTGCACGCCATTTACAAATGTGAAACGACAATACAGTGGGAGATTCAGGGGTGGGAGCGAAGGTGTTGGGGTATATTCCTAACCATTCCCCGTGTTTCCCCTGTTTTGACAGTAAACAACGACCTTGTTCTCTCCGCAGAATCGTCCCGAGACTCATTACTATGGTATGGTAGTTCGACAAATACATTAAGTTAAAAAGTGAAATAATGGCTAATAATTGACTAAATTTTGAACTACTCGCTTGTGAAAAGTTGCTGAAAGATGAAAAGAATGAAGTTAAAAGGATATATAGGATATTTTCAAAGTTGGATAAATTGGTTTTTCATCCAAAGTGTAAGAGACGAATTTATTCCGGTGAATGACATGCATGATCCGTATGAATCCCACGTTTAACGTTTCGTCTGAAACTAAAATGAGAAAGTGCAGCCCGAATAAAATTCCACTTTTACCAGTTTATCAGAGGGCTTTCAAAGCATTAATCCCCCCTCAGGAAACCAGGGATATTAAAATTCATTAGTGTAATTCATTAAGTCTGAAACATATATTTTCACCTTTTCACCTACGATTGTACTCTTAAAAACGTCGAATTTAGACCAATAAGACTCTCTATAACCGACTTAGTCCTACCAACAATACTTTTAGCATCAATTTTGTAATCTGTGTTTAAGAGAAAAATTGGGTTGATCATTTCAACCTCCCCCCCCCCTCCCGAGTTTTGAAATAAGCGTAGTCACTCCACCTGACTCTTCTTTAGATAAGTAGCCTGTATAGTGTTACCATTATTGATAGAATCAAACCTCATGCAGGTGACCTACTGCCAAAAGTATTACAATTGTTCGTTACACCATCGCGTCCAGGAACCGTATCATAATTCATATGAGAAAGTGCAAAGGGAACAATCTTCTAAAGTAAATTTACCCTTGCAAAACCGACATTCTTAAATAATTCAGTAAGGACATGTTGTAAATCATCACGGAAAGAACCCATGGGTGGAATAGATGATGAATTTCCTTAAGTACATCATCTTCGTCCTCTCACAGAGGGTCGTCTATATTATTTATTTATTTTTATTTTTTTGTATTTCTAGGTGCAGAAATTATACTATTTTTAAAATATTACTATGAGTACGATATTCTAAATGCAACTTTAATTCAACTCTAAAGACACTAGCCATAACAAAAGTATCACTAAGTCATTACATATTGATCCTAAAACAGATTGTTTATCTACACTAGTTCAATATACTCCAACAACAGTGATTTCATGCTCCAAAATCAACACTTTCCGTGTAAATTTATATATATGTCATATACATCAACAGTGTGAATATTTCTGAAAAAGTGGCAAAGAAGGGAATAGAAAGGATATTTTAAATGAGATACTCAATTTAACACTGCCGAATGTCCTTTACATGACTAGTACGAGCTGCTGAAACATTTTTTTTTTTGGCGTTCCATAGATGTGTACTTCGTACTGTTCTTGTATCCTGCGTATTTCCACTACACTGTGATGATAATTATGAACCAGACGAAAACAAACTGGGAACCTGTGAACGTTGCATATCTGTTAATTATACTTCAGAAAATTTTGAGCCACAGCAGCAACAAAATCGTATACCAGTATTGTCTTTACCCTTCCGCTAAAAAAAAAAACAATACAATTGATTTATGTATGTCACTTAATTTGCCTGTGTTTTAGGCTTTCTAGCTGTCAACTTTAAACAAAACATTTCATTCATTTGTCACTAACTTCACTTTTCCTGACTTTTTAATCGACCATTAAATTAGCCATCAATCATTGTCCATTCAATAAATCCAAGCTTGTGCATTTTAATCATAAAACTTTGTCGATCAAATTATTAGTCTCAAGTAGGACAACGGGGGAGAAGGCTGAGACGTATCCAGTGAAACTGCAATTTTTGAGGTACTTGTGAAACAAGACTGCCATAAAATCACCGAGACCATACGTTCAAGTAATTACTGCGACGTGCCCAATGATCCTCATGTGTTAGGCAGATAGGCATACTATTGAAAATTGGCTACCATATTTAAAACGTGGGTTACAAGCTGTGGCGAATTTGCTAGCGCTTGAGTACAATTGACGTTTCAAATTTAAGGTAACTGGTTATGTCCAAGCAGAATCTAGTTGTTTGATGAGAACAAGTTTTCAGGTCAGATGTTATGAGGCTTCCAGAGTTAGGCCTACGTGTGAGAACTGAGAGTAAAATTAGTTTCTTCGGGTTAAGCAAGGTATCAAAAAGTGAAGGAATGTGGCACAACACACGAAGGGCAGCTTCTAGAGTTGGCCATACTTACCCCAGGAAGGAGAAAGCACCTAAATTTACCGATGTTTTTTCGCATGAGCATTCATGAGAACCTTAGGAAACATGAAGCTACAAACTTGAAGGCTATGGCTTACACATAACCAGTGCAGGTGGCTACTTTCCATGGGGTCAGTGTGTTGGACAATGGTTTCAAAACCGTTCCAAAACTTCTCAAGGTCACACGAGCGTCAGCTAAATGTTGAAAATGGGGTGACACCAGTGGGGGGTCATAAGTTGGTTTGTAGGGTGATGTCATGGAACAGGTGGCCGCGGATCAGCGCCCTAGAGGACGGGTCTAAGGGAAGGGCGTTTTACATCCCCTTTCGTAATTTTTTGCGTATAATGTAGGGTGGGCCAGATGCAGATTTTGATGTTAGCTTAATTTGAACTAAAATCTCCGGGAATTCCAGATTTTCAGTAAGGATTTAATGTTTTCATCATGCTTCATGAAATAATGTAGACCTTATCTGGGGGTAGGCCCTATTCTGGTGCCTGTCCAGAATTTTCGGCAGGTGGAGGGGTTATCTAAATGGATTGCCACAACCGGTTAGTTAGAAGAAAATCGTTGGCTTTACAAGTAATCTAGATGGTCGGAAACGGCACTTCCCGGTTATCCTAAGTTTGCCATGAGCCCAGCCTTAAAATAGGGACCGCATGTCTAGAATTTTTCGATTATTGAAGAAATCATGGCTCTTTGCAAAGGTTTGTTATCCTGCGTTACCCGTTCCAAATAAAACATAATTATGTGCGCTATCCAAGTTAAGGGCAGAAATATTTTGTAAATGGTATTCTCAAACTTTACGATCATGAAAATGAACAGAATGGTTATCTAACAATGGTCCAGAAGTGCTTTAAGTACCATCTAATCATTGCACTGTACTGCCCCTAGATGATAATCCCCCTTATGACATCAAGATAATATGACACGTCCCCTACATAGTCCACCCAGTTAACCCACATGATCTCCCCCTTTATGACCCCCTCCCTTCCCACTCTTCCGATTAGTCTATGCAGCCACAAGCACCAGTCAGCAATGTATAGGCTAATAACTCAACGACGTGTTGCTACAAAAAGGATATTAAAACACTGCCCTTAAGTACCTGTTTTAGAGCTAAATATATGCTACGATGTTTGATGAATCCCACATAGGAGTCTTTGCTCTCTCAGCTTTCGGCGTACATTTTTCTCCTTTGGCCTGTCTTTCTTTTAATCAGTTATATGAGATGTTTCGACAACCAACGGACACATTCACTTCATAAGTGCTAAAACAAATATCGAGTTAATTATTGACATGTTCCAAAGTAAGTAGAATTATTTCGTGTTTTTTATCGAGAACATGAACTGAACTGTTTGATTGATTTACCTGATGCAGAATCTTTGCTATGCGAGGGAATGAATAATTATGTATTATGTAATTAAGTATTTCCACAACTCGGGCTCATTTGAGGACACCAGTGATGTAATCACCTGAAATGGGTTGCGAGTAGGCCCAAGTACTCCGGCAGTCAAATGTCCCCCTCTCATGAAATTGATTATGGACAAAAAGAAGTCCAAACAGACATTTTAAGGCCAGTTCAAGTTACCTACGTCTTGCACTTAATATCAGAGTTACCCATTCCTATCCATCATGAGAATAACGTAACTCATGAACAACCTACTTGCATTCAAAAATTGTTATGCAAAATCTTTCCGGGCATCGCATCCACCATCCCTCTGTCCTAATGAAGAACATATCTGACTCCTCTCCCCTGAGAGTTTAATGATGATACCGGAAACGGACATGAACACCATTTCCCTTCGGTACGGTCTGCATGCTACTGATTGGATGATAAACTATACATTCGTAATAGCAGCAAAAATCATTACATTTGTGGTTTCATCAGGATGTACATATTTTGTTTTTAATTACAGACTCATCCCGACGACATGAGAGGGGCATCTCTTCAGAAGCAGAACAACTTAATGCACAAACAGTTGAAGTCATTCGAGACCAGTCTCAAGCAAGCATCAGACTATTACAATCCTGATGAACTGTACAACCTGATAACCCCAATTATACCTCGTAAGTACTTTACATAGTCTGCAAAAGAACATCAGACCATACTTTCGGAATAAAATTTAAGTCTGTAAGAAAACCGTAATTCCAGCCCTCAATCATTACTCCCTATACCATAGATGTGATTGTTGAAACGTAACTAGGAAATCCCTTGCCCTGCATCCAGCAGTGGGGAATTTAGATATATACGTTACACATATTATATCGTAGACATTGGTACCTTACAAAAAATACCTGTTAACGAGTTGTTACACAAATTTAACTTTAACATGAGTATGCTGAGGTATTGAAAAAATATGCAAATTCTTTTGTCTTTTTGTTATGTTACTTATGCAAAAGTCCACACAGAAGTTTATTGCTTCAGCATCCTCATACCATTTAGCTTTGACTTGTCTCTAGTTTAGGTTCAGAACTGCCTCAAAACAGTCGTACTACGTTTACATTTGTTTTTTTTTTAGTTTTTCAATGGTTTCTTGGACCTATTATCTGTATCACCATGGCAATGTCAACAATATTTTTTATCTACTGATGTAACAACAGAGATGATGGATAGTGATACAGCATTTGTACTTAACTGCATTTACATGTTGCTCCTTATTTTGTCCTTATTTTTTTCTTGTTTTCTTTTTTAATTTTGTTCTTTTCTTTGTTAAGTGCAGAAATACCCTTTGGCATTGAGCACTATACAAATACTCTATTTTGTTGCTATTCATTTCTTTTATTAGAAATGGCAACAGAGTCCAATATAGCAAGAGAGCTTACAATGAGACACTGAATAATATCAGACCCGAGCAGTAACATTCCTAAATATTGTGTTGCTGCCATGAGTAAGACATCCCTCAATTTTTTTTGTCAAGTATGAAAACAAACTTTCTAAACTTCATTCACCTTTCCTTTCATTTCTATGTTACGTTGCATGTATATTAAACGTACTTTTTTTTCTTTACTTCTTTTTTTTCGACGTTACACTTTTGTGTCCTTTTCCAGATGGTGTCAGAATTATTTCCTTCGATGGTTTACAGAGGATGGTGAGTCAGTCCAAGTTAAGCAAAGGTGGAAGGAAAATAGCATCACAAGCTAATTTTTACTTTCGTGCATTTCTGGATGACTTTTTGGATTATTTAGATCATTTGCACCAGTTGAAGAATAACTTCGAGGAGAGAATCTATGCGACGTTATTTGAGTATTACTACGAGATAGTCTTCGAAGACGTTAAGACCACCAATCAAAAGAAACAACCGGTCTCTAAGAGGAATCTCTTGAAAGTCTTCGACTTGCCCAAGTATGCTAAATTTCGCAAAAACTTCTCAAAAGACTTTGTGAGTGAAATAGCAGCTGACTGTGAGAATTTGTCAGAAATTATGATAAGCTTGCAAATGCTGGTCAGAAAATGGAGTCAACTCTATGACGACGGGGACATTGACGTCTCTTTATTTGATCATGACAGCGAGATTGACTTACAACTCTACCCCAATTGCGATAACTTTGAAGCCATCATTCGCTATGTTCCTGACCTTCTGCACAAAAGTAAACAAGCACATCAGCTTGCCTACGATTGGTGGTGTTTAGCAGAAAAGATTCGAAAGAAACTCACAGGGCAGTGGAAGCCGAAGGGGCCAGCCAAACAAAGGTTAGAAGTGCCTTCCATTGGGGATGATGGCACTTCATCCACAAGTAGTCACAGTGGGACAAGTGGTGACACCTCGTCGACGGATAGATTGACTTCTAGGACCTCCTCCTACCATGAGAACTGTGCACCAACAAAGAAAGAAAACCAGTGGGTCGATCCTTCCCCAATCCCTTCAAAATTACGTCGGAAGGACACATTCACATATGTGCCGAGAGCAAAGAAAAGGTTGAGTTACATTCCAAGAAGAGCAGTGAAAGGGAAAAACAATAACGCTGTTAATAATAAACAGAAGAGAGAGCAACAGAAATCAGTTCATCAGACAACACAGACACCAAAAACGTTCAGAGATGCTTGTACAAGTCCAATGGTTGCCACTGGCGATGTCGACAGAGATAACAAAGCACTAATCAGACAGCAACCTGTCCATGGCTATAGAGTAGAAGAAAAACAAAAATATTCATATTCGGATTCGGAATTCGAAGATGAAGATGAAACTGATTTAAGTGAGGGCGTATCCCGAGAACTTTATGGCCGTGGGGGTGAAGGTCTACCCGGTATCGACAACATAGAACACTTGAGCTTTGACATAGACGAAAAGGTCAAAATACTTGACAATGAAACCAGAAAACTGGAAGCCACTTCTCATCAGGAGGAAAAAACACAAAAGTTATCCCTACAGGTCGAGAGAGCGATAAGGGACATCGAATCACTGCAGAAGGGTCTGCAAGATATAGAGATGGAAAAAGATAACTTGAAGGGAAACATGAGCTCACCAAACAGAGACTCGAATCAAGCAGAGAGCCTGAAAGAAAATCTAGAAGTCTTGGATAACAAGTTAAGGAACATGGCTGGACTCACAAAGGTGAACACATACAGGCAGCAGCTGCTGGCCAGTGATGTGGATCTTGCATTGGAGTTGAGAGGAACATTTACAAGGTAACTAACTATACAGGTTTGCATCTGACAGAATTGAGCTACACCTGTCAGAATGGCTACTATGAGTGAAAGTGTTAGATATTACTGCACTCCAATTTAAAATGAAAAGAATGAAAAAAAATTAAAAAATGCAACAACAATTATTTCACAGAAAATTTTTGATTGTTTCATTGGTCTCAGATTCTTAATACCGGCTAATAGTTTTTCCAGTATTCTGATCAACCACGCAACATACTGTACATGGTAAGAAGCTTTCAAGGTTTCAGAAATCAGAGAATAGCCTTTAGTCTTCAACTGAACGTAAATTGAAAGGTAACGTCTCATATCACTGAGTAAAAGCAAACAAAGTCACTCGATCCATGTTTGTGATACACACCAGAGCTGCTAGTTTAGTAGGACGGTAGGTTAGCAAACAGTTACATTAAAACACAGCATAAAAGGCATGTATACAAACTGTGACCTGATCTCTTAACGATAGGGAATATGAGAACTACGTTTACATAGTAGGCTGTGCTTTCTGTTGATCGTAATTTCCATACAGAAACAATCAAATATTCATAGTCCAAACAAACCCTTCAATCTACATATTTCTCCTACAGAGAGGTCCTTCAGTAGAGAAAAGAGATCGTCAAGGAGGGCACAGCGAAGGAGTTAAGAGGAGATTTGTCTCCCCCCTCCTTGCAATTCATCTCCAAAGTAAAACAAGCTCT
>VJOZ01071356.1:0-18257 GCA_009801055.1 Stichopus horrens
ACCCCAACAATCCTGCCTCAGAGGAAGGGTGGGGGTTTCATAATATCTGTTACATTTTGCATATATGTTTTCCTCTTTCACCTGTCCCATCTGATACCATTTGATGTGGTTTTAGATACATGATAAGAGGTATCAGCACATGAGGCATGCGGGTGCCTGTGTATATTGACCAGTGTACACCAACGCCAGCATAAATATCTGTGATGGTGGTTGGTAATACCTCAGTGAAGCAGTCTTTTTTTTCTTCAATNNGAAGTAATTGTTCTGTTTCTTTTTCTTTTTAGTGCGATCACCTTTTTTTTCCTTTAATGCCTGGCCTAATTTCACATCCTCTCAGGCCCATTGAAAAGGTCTTGAGCATCTGAGTATTCTTACCTCAGGTCACTTTGGAAACTTAAAGGGTCTTTGTATACTCTCAAGACTGAAGAAAATGTGTGGCTTTAGGAGAAATTCTGCTGTTAGAGCAGTTCTGTTCCAGCTTTGCAAAGTCTTGGGGAGTGTAGCCATGTTGTCTGGGCACCCCTCCATGCTGTCTTCAAGCTCAGAGCTCTGTGGTTTCTTCCGAGGATGTCAATTTAATTGATAGCTTGTGTCATTGAGCAAGTATTTGGCTTATTCAAGTCATCTTTTAGGTGAGATTACTTCCTTTTGGGATGTATACAGGAAGCTATCAGCGTGTACACATTGCTATTCATTTTACTGGTGCAAAGTGGAGTTTAACTGAAAAGATCAAAGAAATTATTGGTTCAGCGCCCTTTAGTTGAAAATATCTTGTCATAGTACCTGTAAATTACTAGTGAAATAACTTGAATGGCTCCTAAATACTGCTTGCAAA
The DNA here is from genome assembly GCA_009801055.1 of Stichopus horrens. Classification (NCBI taxonomy): domain Eukaryota; kingdom Metazoa; phylum Echinodermata; class Holothuroidea; order Aspidochirotida; family Stichopodidae; genus Stichopus; species Stichopus horrens. Next base: position 836 of record VJOZ01071356.1, read on the forward strand.
TGATAAAAACGGCTGCAACTATGTGTTTTATTCCCTGAGGTTTTATTACCTAGGCCTACAGACACTTCATGCAATAGTTTTATTACCATTATCCAGTGTGGGAAAATAAAAAAGGGTGAGAACAAGACAGGAAAGTACTTGTGAGAAAATTAGTCTTACAAGTAAGTTTGTAAACCATTGGGGTGAGGGTTATAGTAACACCATCTGTCAGGAGCAGTATTTCCTACAAGACAATATCAGTTGGGTCAAAACAATGAACTGTGAGACAAATTGACTCACTTTAAATTTAAACAGATTTTGCTCTGTGCCCATCCCATGTGTGAAATTGCCAAGTTACTGCTTTCAAATTGCATCAGGAAATAACTGTTCATACTGTCTTGAACGCTAATTCTTCTTCTCACAAATACTGCTTGTAAGAAGTTCTGCTTATTCTTCACAAGTTGGCCTTTACAAGCATGCAACTTCAAATTTGCAGTAAATCACTTTCAGTACAAATCAGTTTTGGATAAATAACAGTATTGACCAAGGTTTAAGTGTTTTTTTCTCATAGTTCATACTGTACAACAGTAGCACTTGAACTCTTTTAGTCATGTGATATGCATCTAGAAAAGAACCAGTTGGCATCATTCAAAAGTTTGCTGCTCCATTCTGAGGGTGAAAATATAATGAAAAGTTAATGCCTGCTGAAAATTTTAAACAAACTTTGCAGTGTAGTGTAAGAGAAATGTGTAAGGCACATCTGATGTTCAAATCTTGGTGTGTAGTACAGTATTAAAATTAACTTTACGTGCACGAGGACAACATATATACAGTATTAAAGTTTCCCGGTCATGAACAAAAAGTAAACCCATGTTTAATACTCTGGGAGAGTTTCAAACAGCGCCCACAGTTGATATTAGTAGAAAAGAAAAACATGTTATTTCATTTTGGATACAACATCTGTAATCAACAGTGTGCTTATCAATTCTGTGAATTGAAGCTTCAGCTTAAGTACAGAGTGACTGCTGTATAGCTTATTAATCATCAGATTTCCTGGCACATCCACACTGTCTGGATGTACCTTTGCTGTTGAAGAACTCGCAGTAGCCAGCTTACTTTGTGCAATAGTATTCTGATAAGAGATTAGATTAATTAATCGTTAATCAAGATTGATTTACAGTTCTCTATTGCCTAGTGAACTTCAGCCTCATCAGTGGTATTTCTTTGTGTTTCTTTGTGTGAACATCATGGCAATGTTGAACACCTGAATGAAAATGTTGTCCTTTGGTCGCAAAGCTTGTGGTTCTTTTCTAGATCTGAGCGATCCATGCTTATCAAAAAATCACTTGACGGTCTTATGAAGATCAGTTTAAAGGTCGTGTGACATTAAATTATATTTTGGAACATTGGTTGTAGTGATCATTACAAATGTTGAAAATCGCCACAAATTCCATCAAAGTACATCAAATGAGTTGTCAATTTTACAGGCAAATTTGTGTCTTACAACTGCAACATGAATAAACATTAGCTAAGTATGCAAATTTATGATGTCAAGAGATGCACTTGCTTGGAATGTCGTATGTCGTCCTAAAATTGCTTACTAAAACTTTATTTAAAGGGCAATTGAGAATTTTATACACCCCAAGGGTTTTGTTTTCGAAGCATATGTTCTTCTTGACAAATACTGATATCATTTACAAATATGAAACCTAATAATTAAGTATGTACAGTGAAACACTGCTTATTCGAACACCATTAATTCAAACCCCTGTTTGTCTGAATAGGCTGTTCGTTCGATTCCTCAAAACTTGCATCTTATACAAGCTGTGTCAATTTCAGCCTAGATCTGACAACATTTTGTCTTTCTAGTTTACTTTTCCAATCAGCATCAATTTTTATTGGCAAAGAACAACTACTTTTTATGTTTATCTTCACAACTGTCCTTAACTATCAAACTGGAGAATGAATAAACATATAGAATTACCCTAATTCTTTGTGTCTTTTGTTCCTTGGTTGTCCATGTAGAGTCATAAAAGGATCAATAGCCTACCAAAGTGCACTATGCCAAGGCTATTCATACACAGCCATGCTAGTGTTGGTGCTGCCCAGCAGACAGTCTTTTCGCTCTTATCAAGGCAGTGATTAAATTAGCAACTGCATAGAAGAATGTCAATCAGACTTAAACGTAGGGTGTTATAGGTGAGATGATAGACCCATTGAGTAAACTAACAAGCTTAAAATCCATGTTTACCTTTTGAAATGCTAAGCCTACTGTCAGTATTCCATTTCGAAGCATAGCCTAAGTTTCATACAGTAAAAGACAAGTCCCCCGCTCGTACTGACATAGCTAGTGCCAGTGTCCCCTATGATCGCTGCTAGTGGTACCAGCGGTGAGACTGTCAGTGTTGTTAAGTGGTGTGCTTCTCACTTTAAATCTCCAATTTTAATTTCGGCCAGCGTATATCCTGTTTGTAGAGGTAAATTTTTAACTAAGTATGGTTATTTTATCTCCCAAAATTTTGAAAGTGTAACTTACTGTTGTTTTGGGGTTCATAATGTTAGGATTCTGTGTGTAGGCTCTGTGTTATCCTAATGCTGAACAAAGTAGTGCAACTCAAAGGAACACTCATTGTCCCCTTAAGAAATATCTCCCTTGGAAGTTCAGTAAACACTGCACACAAAAAAGTTTGAATCTTCCAATATATATAACCAATATTTATTTTTTGCCATGAAATGAAAGAAATGACCCAGAGACAAGCGAGCAATGGTTTATTTCACTTTCCTAATAAGTGCATGATACACATGTCACAGCTAATTAGCGATAAACATGAAACCCTGTTTATCCATTATATGAACAACGTTTGGTCCCTCGTTCGATAAACGGGTTATATTGTAATCAAGAGATGATGTTAATAGGTCAAATAATAGAAATACTGACATTGCACAACACTCCACATCATCATATTTGCATTTTCATCAAACTTTGAATATTCACATCTCAAAAATGGTAGCAGATAGAGACTCAGTTCTAAAGGACTTTAATTCAGAGTTTCACTCTGCAATTTTTTTTTAAATAAAGCCAGCTTTTTTCTAGGTACATGTCGCCTTTAAGGGCAATGATTTAAAAGATACTCCATGTCTGTGTTTGCACATCATTTTGTGCTTATAGTGGCTTGGTTTTCTTGGTCCAGGTTAACTATGTTTTCAAACTAACAAAGCAGTTTTGTCTTCTGACGTTGGTAATTTTTGTAAGTCCGTGAGATTTTGTGTACTGCACTATGTATACAAGTTTCATGATGTTTACCATTAAAATAAGCATTTAGTTTACTGTGGTAGATTTTCTCGACAATACTGTTAAGTTTAGTGTTATTTCTTCTTTCTTGTAGGCTTCTGGAAGCGCCGACCAGGATGACGCCCGGCATACAGTGGAAGGTGCCATCTATGGGACCATCCTATAAAACCATGTGTGTGATGATAGCATTTATTTTGGTGCTATTGAATCCAGTCAAAGCTTCATCAAACTTCCACTTTACACAATCTGTCTACGATGCAACGATAAAAGAGAACGCCCCACCGAGGACTAATGTCACCTCTGAGCAAAAGATGGGTATATACATCAGTGACCCCTCCTTGCACGTCGAGTATGACGTAACGAGTGGGGACGGGATATTCTCGGTACACTCTCACCAAATAGGGGACTTCTCCTTCCTGAGGGTCCGTGTGAAACCTTGTCAAAGATCAGATACCAGATGTCGCAAACTGAACAGGGAGAGTAAGTCAATGTACACGATATCAGTCACAGCAAATGGTATTCAGGATGATGTGGTGGTGGCTACAGCATCCGCAGAGGTGAGGATCATTGTGGAAGACATCAACGATGCCCTACCGGTATTCCATTCTCTGCGACACCAAACTTCCATTCCAGAGGATCTCCCTGTTGGGTCAAGTGTAGCTGTCATACAGGCGGTTGACGCTGACATTGGCTCCAACGGTGAGATTTATTACAGCTTGAAGAGAGACACAAACATCTTTGCAATTCATCCATCTAGTGGAGAGGTCACCTTAACCAGGCCACTGACAGAAGTAGACGAGAGAACATTCAGGTTGGAGGTGGTCGCTAAAGACCGGGGTCAGATGGTCTATGGAGATAGTCCTGGCTCAGAGAGTCCCACTGCCCTCCTCAGAGTCACTGTCACTGCAGTCAACAAATATGCCCCCAAAATAATTGTCACAAAATTGCCAAAACTCACCAGGACAGACAATGTGTTTGCAGAGGTACAGGTTACAGATGCAGACAATGGTAGAAATGGTGAAATTCATTCCCTGGACTTACATTACGACGATCTCAGTTCCCACTTTCAGGTGAGACAGTCGGAAGACGGCGACGGCAGATATCAGGTGATGGTCCTAAGTAACAGACCTCCTCTGCCGCCAGCGTTCAACCTCACATTGGTCGCAAGGGACAATGGCTCACCGGTGAAAGTGAGCTTTTATACCCTAACTGCAAACTTAGATGAGACGATGAGTTACCAGTCGTTGTTTGTGTCATCATTTTTCAACGTCTCCATCTCGGAACTGACGCCTGTCTTGACACCTATTGTTATCATAGCTCCGCATGATGCACCAACAGATATCCTTCAGTACTCTGTGCTGTCTGAGACGGATGTGCCCTTTGCAGTCATGGATGGTGTCCTCATAGTCTCTGACAGCCTGGAGGAGGGAACCAAGGCTTTTTACAATATATCTCTTCAAGCTTTTGACCAATTCGGTGAATATTTAGCCATGTGTCATGTCTCTATCTATCTGATTGATGAAAATAATCACAGTCCAGTTTTTGACCAAGATCATTACGAAGTTGAATTTGACGAGAACCAAGAGTCTGGGACCTTTGTGACTCAAGTCACGGCAACTGATTCAGATGAAGGCGAAAATGGTTACGTCTTCTACAGCATTGCAAACCTGAACCAAGTACCATTCAGAATAGATTACATGACGGGTGTTATTACCAGCACAAAACTCCTGGATTTTGAAACAATGAGAAGCAGGTACACACTTCTAGTGAGGGCATCCGATTGGGGATCACCTTATCAACGAGAATCACAGGTACAAGTTGCAGTCAACCTTGGCCCAGTAAATGACAACCCACCACAGTTTGAAAAGGTGAATTGTTCGGGCACCATCTCCACAGCCCATCCTGTAGGTGTGAGCATAGCTCTTTTACCTGCAGTGGACTTTGATTCTTCAACCAGGGAGATTGTCGTTTCTGATGGCAATGTCAATGACCTCTTTTATGTTGATCCCTTGACTGGAAATCTCACTCTGAAGAGGCGCATTGCTGATGATGACCCAAGGTTTTATCAGCTGAAGATCATGGTCACTGATGGTCCGGACTCCTCGAACTTCATGACAACCAACATCACCATCGTTGGGAATCGTCGGAACCCATCAGCGGGAGGTATCACCTGTGGCTCCACCGATGTTGTGCAGCAGTTTGCAGCTATGGCAGTCCAAAGGGAAAAGAGCAATGCGGAAGAAGATCAATTTCCAGGAAACTACCAAAACCTCTTCAACAGCAATCCAAATGCACCACAGTTTCATGTGGATTTTCCGGAATCCATCACAATCCCGGAAAATTCACCAGTCGGAAGTTCAGTATTCACAATACTGGCTTCAGATCCAGACCAAGGGTACAACGGAATGGTACTTTTTTCGATAACAAGTGGAAACGTGGGCTACTCTTTCAAGTTGACACCAGAAAGTGGAGATTTGGTTGTCATGAAACCCCTGGACCGTGAGCACTTGGACATATACCACCTCACAATTACACTGAGTGATCTTGGCAAGGAGAGGAAATCCACAAGTGCACAACTTTCGGTGATTATAGAGGACTCAAATGACAATCCGCCCATCTTTGAGAATGAAAGATATGTTGTTGAAGTTCCTGAAAACATTGAAACTGGAATGACTTTCCTCCATGTCAGTGCTACAGATGTTGACATCGGAGAAAACGGAGAGGTTCAGTACTTTTTGGAAGGCAACCCCGAAGCTTTCCAGGTTGGCATTTCTTCCGGTGATGTCAGAGTGGCAGCAAACTTGGATAGAGAAGAGAATGAGGTGATAGAGCTGGTGCTCATTGCTCAGGATATGTCTGCTGAAGAACCGCTATCCACCAAGACGTCTCTCTCAGTTCACCTCTTGGACATCAATGACAACGCCCCAAGATGCATTTTACCTCTTCAAAAGTTCAAAGTGCGTGAAGATCTTCCCCTCAGAGCAACATTGTTCCAAGTGAAAGCGGTGGATCCAGATGCTGGCAGGAACAGCTCCATACGCTACGATTTCATGTCAGGTCACGAATCCAAGTTTGAAATCGACCCAGACTACGGTATCGTGCGACTGGTGGACACGCTAGACTTTGAGGAGACGCCAATCTATAACATAACCGTGGAACTTCAAGATGGCGGAGTCCCGCCTCTTTCATCCACTTGTGACCTGGTAGTGGAAGTCATTGATGTGAATGAGAACCTCCACCCACCAGTGTTCCCAGATTTTGTACTCACCGCATCTGTGGAGGAGAATGCAGAAGTTGGCACAGAGGTCATCGCTGTTACTGCCACAGATATGGATGATGGACGGGATGGAGAAATTTCCTATTTCATCAGAGGAGGAAGCGGACTGGGATTCTTCACAGTAGATGAATTTGGTAAGTTCCAATTAATCTCTTGAGCAATGCTGAGCAATGCTGTGCATTGATTGATTGAGTGTTGATTTGATGGGTTGTTAGTTCATTTATTATTGAAATATTTTAGCTTGTTTGAAAGGGGTCGTTGAGTTTGTTCATAAAATTCATGATATTCTGTCACACCTGTTGGGTATTACTTGTACGTTGTGGTAAATGGTCAAACATCTTTCTGAACATCTGACATGCAACTGAAGCAGCTATGATAAGGTTATCAATGATTAAAATCACTCTTGCAAATCTGTGACCAGACACTCTTTACCCTATTAAGGTGTTAACAATTTGGCAACCTATGTTTATAAAAAATCTACAATTGTTCAAAGCATTTACAGTAACTGTAGGAATAGAAATATGACTAATGCTGCTAATTAGATGTATTGGACTACAATGGTTTCATTCAAACATGTCACAAAATTCAACAATATCAATTAAATGAGCCCCTTTTCAAGCTTTAGCTCAGTGGTAACCAGCATAGTTGTATTGAAATAAATCTAACACTTTGACATCATGAAACCTGTGTGTAATTTTTAGGAGAAGTAAGATGTTATGTTTCCACTATATAGACATTAGTACCGTAGTGCACTTGCGGTTTTCTATGTGGATAACAATATCCTTTACTACAGGAGAGTGCTCTTCGAAATAGTGATCGTAATGAGAATTTCCATTTCAGTGTTTCCATATCATGCTTTTCAACTTACTGTGACGAATGCCTACGTAGTACGTCACGCAACCAGAACTGTTAATTAAAATTTCATCAAGTGCTGTCTATTGTATGCATTCCTTTTAACAAATGTTGTGTACTCGGAATTCCCAGAACTGCAAATTATACCAATGACATTTTTTGCAGTTAAACATATTTCTCCCTCTTCATTCTGGTGCCAGCTCTGCTAGCAGCGTGGCATAGTCGTCACTATTCTCCCGTGTGGATCAATTTTTTTGCTCTCCCTGGATGGAGGGGATAAAAACAAATCAATAAACCATCTTCATTTTCCATTCGGTGCACAAGATGATGTAATGCTGACATGAATTAGAGTAAGCTGTCCTTTATTATCGTTTGAAAATCAGGAGGAGGAATTGCGATCCGTCTGTTTTGCTGCAGGTCATACTCCGTTCACACATGTCCATGAAGTACTATAATTTGGTGGACTCAAGAAACTGTTGCTCCGATCGTTATGCAACAACAACAAAAAAAAGAAATGGAAGGTTTCTGTCGGGCTGTGCGCCTTCCCCTACTCTCTTTGATCAATTCTTCGACCACGGGGCAAAAACGTGAACTGTAGCAGCAAATTGCTAATTGAATTTTAAAACTTTAATAAGCTCATTTTCGCATTCCTTGAAGATAACTCTGCGGCTCAAACAGAGTGTCGGGCGTCGAAATTAAATTTGCAAGTAATTGCTTTCTCCGCTGAAGGGTTACTTTGAGAAATCATCGTTGGCTCACTCTGGATCACAAAAGTTGCGGGCAAGACATTTTCTTCATTGCATAAACTACAGTTCAAGGCATGATTACAGAATAATTAAAGCAAAGTAGTCTCTTTGGCTAGGTCTATGGTACGGTAGATGGTGGTTTCTAGCAACTGTTCAACGTGCACCCTTGTTGACAATTATGTTCTTTTATCAACAATCACATCAATGTTGAATCATTTAACCTGTTGGAATGCTTCTTAGCCGTCCTTAATGCCTTTGAAGAAAAGGCAAAAATTTCGGAGCAGTGAAAGACATGAGTTTAGCCTTTTGGGACGCAATGCCAGAATTGATATGCGATGAGCTTTGATCAAGGTCAAATGAATGCATCAGGGTAAACAAGGGGTAGTGTAATCCCTCTTGAATACCCATACCAGTGTGTTGCAGTGTACTAGTGCATTGTGGGGAACTAAGCTTTTTGGAATGCTTCATAGTTTGCTTTGCACTCACACAGCACATATATTGTACAATACAATAAATACTGTACATTGTATTATCCACCTAAGCGGAGCACCACCGTCAGTTGTCTTGTAGTGTACCAAGATATTCTTTGTCAAAAAGGCTCTCAGATTGCAATTGCACTTCTCTGGCCTTTGTTAATGACATGTATCCAGACCTCCTTTATATGGAGATCTTTTGTTTCAAAGCTTACTCTTCCAGAACGATAAAGATAAATTCATAATTTATAAGAAATTTTGTATCAATTTTGTATCAATCATTTGCCAAATTTTTTTGGGCATGCTCCCTTGTCCCGTAGAACGACCGCTGCTGAATGATCCTGCTATGTGATAACCATGGTATAGTTTTTAGACTACTGTACATTGCAGTCATTTTTACAGATCTGATAATGTTACTGCAATATTGTGATGTACGCAAACAGTATCGGTGTGAGTCTTTGCCTCCCAATGTCATTTGTGAAATGACCCAAGCTATATCTTGTCTGTACACATATGGAAAAAAAGAAGAAATTTCCTAGAGCAGAGGAAAAATATTTTGCGGTATGGATTGCAAAAACTTCATTCATGACGACAGTACAAGTTGTATGTGGATCTTGTGATTTCATGCACTCGGACATTTAACTAACCACTCAATGTTGCACTGCCCATTTATGTCTCTTTTTCTTTTTGTAGCTTGTGCATTACACAAAGAAAGTATCTCTCTTGAGCGTGACATTGGCCTCTGACAGCCAACTAAAATACGCGATGTTGCGACATTGTGATTTATGGAAGACAGTTTATGGTGTTAGAGTCACTTTGAATGTACTTTTCAACAAGTTTAGCATGGAGAAGCCTGCACTTGGTCATCTGTCAAAGCAAAGACTGATTTATGGTATCTTTAAAAGAAACAAAACAAATCTAAAGGGCCATTATTATGGGAAACAAACCCCAAAACACAAGCAAATAGGAAGTATAGCGCAAGACCTAATTCTGTGACGATTGCGTGACAGATGCCCCTATTTAACCAGCTGATGTGGTATTGGTTAAGTGTTGACATATTGGGCAATGTGCATTTAATGTGCCTCTCAATGACATCAGCAAAATGTAAAATGCATGAACCTCTTGATCATTGCCCTACAATGTATGTGTTTACTCTGAGCTTATGAATGCTTTAGTGCAGTCTGATTGCATCATGTGATGTACAGTATACTGTAGTACACAGAGAGCCCCCTTTAGTCCTACCATGTGGAGCACATAATAAACAAAAAAGGAAAAAAGATGAACAGAAAGTTCATGTGTGACCACTTCTTTATTTTCCACTCGGTTGAATCACTGGCACAATAGCAATACAGGAATCCACTTGGTTGTTATAGCATGGTGTATGCTGTAATGACAATTTTAGTGGGTCAAAACATGATGGCCTCATTTGTGCTTACTTGTGGTCGACTCACAATTTATGACTTGTAATTTCTGCAAGGATTATCTCTCGTCTCCTTGGTTTGCCTTAATTGTATCGGTGGGAAGGTGAAAAACATTTGTAAAAGAGATTTCCAAACAAATATTATAAATAGGTATAAACCCTTTCAGGGCCTTTTGCAAGACATGCAACAGACTTGTGTGTGTAATACAGCACTTGTCATTAGCCTTTCCACCTTTGACTGGCACCGAGGGGACTTGTTTGCACAACCCTTACAAATCGTTGTAAACACTCAACTCGCTTAACTGTACTGAGAGGAAGTATTGACGTCACAAACCAAGACAAACACAGACATCCCATCTGTGGCATTCCATTGCACCCCTCTAATTACAATCCAATATCATATTTCAAAAGTGCAGAGGGAACTACTGTAAGGTAGCCAGCTATATGGCACAGAAGGTAGCCAGAGCTATATGGCACAGTATGCAACCCTTGGTCTTAGATACGGCAAGGTTCCGGTGATAACGTGTGACAACGTGACAACATGTCACGCAGTTTGAGGCCTACAGTTGTAAATAGGATAGTAATACGATAGTTTGCCTCAAGAGGACAATGCTCATTGCTTAAAACTTGGTAATAAAAGATATGATCAATAATCCTTTGAGATGAAGTTTTTACTGTATTGTTTAATTTTAAGTTTAGTTTTAGACAGTTCAATCACAAAGTGGATCATGTAGGATACAAAAGACGACAAAACATAAAAGCATCAAATGCTATCATCTAGTTTAAAGTTCTTAACCAATCAGGGCTTTCTTCAAATTTTTCCCTACTGAAAGTACAACATCCTCATGTAGGTCATTACATTCATGGGTCTCCCAAGGCTCTTAAGGGAGAAACATTTCTGATGAGCATTGGAGTAACTCTATATTACTTTTTTCTGAAGTTTAGCACAGTCAGCCCATGATGTAATACTATTCGGAGAAAACCTGTTCAAAAAATCCATAAACAATTTTAAACGAGAGGCCATCTTCACTGATGATAAAGATGCTTTTAGGGTGGCTAAGGAAGTGTTTGGATTACTTTAAGGGAAATAGGGCATTAACAATACACCAAAAAGACACACAAAGAAAATAGCTTTAATCATTGTTAAACCATTTAGTCTCATCAATAAACATATCTGCTTAAGTTTCATCTCCTCAAAACATGTAGGTGATCAGTAAGGAGAGATGCTCATTTGAGAGTTTGGGTGAACAAATTATTGTTTTGCAACCAATAACTGAATTTCTATCTGTGAAAAACTTATTCCTTGAAAAGAAGGTTACTGTCCTTCCCTATTTTGAATGAGCTACCATCCTATGTCCACAAAACATCATTTATAAAATATTTTTGTTTCCTGTAAAACAAATCCCTTATTTACCTTCATTTCCTTTAATCCTGTTACGGTCATAAAATGAACTTGGGACAAACAAAACCATAATCAGCCTGAACTGCTTACTTGATTTGGATACCGTGTAAATTCAGCTTGTTACTCACAGAATGCTGCATTAGTAGTAAACCATATACTCTGTCTATCTTGAACAATTAGGAAAGTCTAACTGTGAGTCTGTAGTTATGGCATATAAGAAATGGTGAATCATAGGAGGAAATTCCTTACAGTCTCAAACTCCCAACATGCTAACTTCACAGCCAATACAGCCAAAATGACTATGAACCATTGTCAATATATTGTTTCCATACAATTCAAGGTGGTTCAATGATTGTGACTTCTCTCTCTGTTGTAACCATAAATCTAGTCCCAATGTATGTGAAATGTACTGTATGTTCAGGTGTTTTAACTGTTTTTCATGTACCAGAATACTGTTTGGTCCTCTTTGTTGTGCTACAGTACGGAATTAATTCTTAAATTTAGACAAAGATATAGACCCAGTTTTCTTGCCTGATTAGCACTTCCTTTGTTCATAAGAGGGATGCACCTTTGAACTATTGAAGTGAAAAGATTGCTGGCAAATATTTGTATGGAACAGGAAAATAATATGAATTTTTTTTCTCTTGCTTTGTGTGTTGCTGTCTGGGCACCTCCATTGTTCCGGTCTGCAATGAACTATTGTTGAAAATTCAGCTACAGACATCCACGTTTCACACCAGGTGACTGCCACGGTCTTTACAAAACTTTGCATTCAGAAGTGTAGTGATGACAACAACGGTGTGAGGCAAAGGAAATCTTGTGAGTGAAGCAGCTCGAATTGTAGCGTAGGCATCGGCATAAAGCTTGATCGGTGGGACTGCGGTTTCACAGTCCCCTTGGGTGATGTTTACCAGTGTAAAAAAATACAGCAGAATGAAAGACAACCCAATGTGGATACTGGACATCACACATTGCCTGATAATGAAATGACCCGATGCCTCATTTGCCAGTTGTGTGGTTTGCATTCAGGGTTAATTAACCAAAGTAGTGTCTCATTGAAAAATTTCACAGAAATTGCAATCTTTCTGCTTTGAAATGAGACCTGAATTACAAATGGCTGAGAGGTAGTTGTACAATAGAACTATAGTGGTATCCTTTGTGTCATGTTTTACATGTGCCAGGTTCCTGCCATAAAATTGTGGCTGGCTAATTCTCCTGAAATAGGTGTTTGTGGTACATGTCTGTACATTGTCTGCTTGTCCATGTCTGAATGTTTTAAGTGGCACTAGAAGAAGTTGTTTTCACACAAAGCATTTAATATGTGGCAGTTATAGATTTGAAAAATCTCTCTGCTTCCTTTCGTTAAATGTAAGCTATGGCATGGCCCTAAGCAACGGTGGGAAACATATATATTGATTGCCCCGTAACCTGATCAGAGTACAGGGACAGTACTCAGTTAAAACTGAAATGCTTTTAAGTACGACGGGTTCCAGTGAGAAAGACTGCTCTGTGTAGTCTTTGTCTGAATCAGCCAGCCATAAGCATATATTTTTTTTTAAAAGATTAAAGCTGGAATATGAGCGTAAAATTTGCCAAATGAAAGTCAAATTCTGCAGAATCTGTCCTAGCCCCTACAAAAAAAATGAAAAAAAGAAATTGTTTCAACCTTATGTTTGCATACATGAATATTCATATCCATTCATCTGTTTGATTTCAAGTAATGGTGAGTGACTGCTTCAAGCTTTCTTGGAGAGTCCACTCCGAGTTTTATAAGACCAACAAAAACATTGAACTAAATTTTCGTATTCACATATCTGGAACATGAGTGCGTAACTCTATTTCAGATTTTGTGGCAGGTGATCTTTACCTCTTCTTTCCATAAATCACTGACGAAGAACAACGGTCGATGACCAGGCAATTATCAGCACAACTCATATTCCAGCTTTAAGAGTGAGCTCATTGAGGTGTCTGGTGGCAGAAATCGATCAACATAAAAAACATAAGAATTTGTTTTTCCCCCTTCTAGAGTAGAGTATGCACAAGTTTAGAGCACTGGAATCAAGTGTTTGTTCATAACTTCTCATTTAAATGGCTCTTCACAATGTGCAATGCATAGTGTGGCAATGTAGGCCATCCTGACATATTCGTATTTGCAGCAGCATGTATCAGAGTCTGAAAGATGGAAATGGTAGAATGCATCATGCATGATTGTCTGGCTTTTCTGTTCTAGCTGTGCAAAAAAAAGTTATAGTCATTAAACATGACATATTGACACAGAATGGTATAGCATAAATTTTCAACTGCTTTAGGAGTGATGAATAGTTTAGAAAAAAAGAAAAAAACAAAACATGGAGACATTCATATTTAAGGAGACAATGGAAAGGGAAGTCATTTATCAGGAAAGAAAAGAAAATCTAAGTCGTGGAGTACTTTTGTTTTCTGTTTCATTAGGAGTGCATTGCTGTCAAGCCATTTGGATGTTTTAAAGTCTTAACTCATCCTCTGTAGGGGATCCATATTAGTGGCTCATATATGGAGTCTGCACAGAGTCTGCAAAGTCTTGCTCATAATTTGAGAACTTACCCTGCTTTAGAGGAGAGAAACTTTGCTTAATAGGACTGTACCTGTAGGAATGACTTAAAGGTACTTCTCCATGCAATAATGCCCCAGCCAGCACCCTATAGCATGATATCATCCATGATAACAAGTCTTGAGAATTATAATTGCAACCCTTTCATCCTGTCTCTGACCCTGACGTAACCATGTGATGTGATATCCGGTATGAAATGCATGCCTTGAGACATGCATAGCCTGACAAATCAACGTAAGGATTTGGTGAAATGTTAATGGTGGAAATTTAGATTTGTAGGCATTTGCGAATCCAAGAAAGTGCACTTTTGTGTGTGGGGTATCTCCCTAAAGCAGTTTTAATCCACAGTATGGCATAAAGTCAATTTCAATTGTGTTTACAGTCCATTGGCTTATAGTTCAGTCCCTCTTTTAAAGTCTGCAAGAAATTGCAAGTTGGAAGTTTATTGTGAAAGAGTTCCTAACTGAACTACCATGCATCTCCTCCTTAAATAGGTCACATACTTCTCATACTTTCGCACAGTAGCTGGTGTAAGTGTAAGAGCAAGCACAGTGTCAAGGATTTCAAAACAGTTGTCAGTAAGACTGTAAGAAAGTTCTACTCTAGAATACAATTATACGTCCTTCCAAGGTTGACTTCACTCTCACTGAAAATGATCACAGTTCATCCCAGGAATGTAACTTCTTTGTTCCCCTTACCCTTTCCACCCTTCTGGTATTCATGCAAGCACTAATATATGTCATATTCGTCAAATTTGTCCTTTGCTACGATAACTGCCACAATAAACAGGAGGCGAGTGTAGGCTTCACCAAGCTTTAACGATGATAAAATCAGATATTAACAACGGAGGAATGCCCAAAGTGACTGTCAGCTAATTATCCCTGGGTGGTATGTCAAGAATTCTCTTGTCTGATTGGGATTCCAAAGGTCGGCAAGGGTTCGTTAGATCAAACAAGAGGTTGCCTTACAAGTGAAACGAAATGTGAAAATGTAACCTAAATTATTCTTTGGTTTTGACTTCTATTTGTCACTAGTTCAGATCATTATCTTTAAAATTTGCAGATATTTCCTGCCTGATAATTTAGAGGCCATTTGTATGTTACACCAATGCCTCATGATCTTCAGAAAGCTTTAACATTGTGCTGGTCCCTGTGATATTTCAGCCTCTCACATACTTTTCATGTAAGCTGTAGTACGCAGAGGGAGGATACAGGAGTTCATTTTACCCTGTCACTATGTAAACATTTGTAATCATGCTTCTTTTCATGATCTGTGGATGTCCAAAACAAAACAAAAGTTCTGATCTTGTTAAAAGAATTTCTTACAAATTGTTTTGAAACTGTGTTTGAACAGTTAAGATCTGAAAATGAACTGTATCATTCTGTAACTGTGAGGTGGGAGATTTCATGGCAACTCTGTGAAGGGGGGTCTGTTTCATGTGAGCAAGTGGTTGTTTATGCCTGATCCTGAGATCTACCTGCCTCTCCCCTGTAGTCCCTCATCATGTCAATACAGATGCCCTGGATTTTGGGCATTGAGTCCGGAGTAAAATTCCCCCGTTTCTCTCTTGTTCCTAGCAGATGATAGAGACAGATGGCTAATTGCTGTTGAGAAAT
This sequence comes from Stichopus horrens, assembly GCA_009801055.1. Classification (NCBI taxonomy): domain Eukaryota; kingdom Metazoa; phylum Echinodermata; class Holothuroidea; order Aspidochirotida; family Stichopodidae; genus Stichopus; species Stichopus horrens. The sequence goes on from VJOZ01071356.1 coordinate 16,483, forward strand.
GAAGTAGAATTTTCTTAACAAGTTGGCATTCCTCAATTTTCCTTCTTGGATGTGGGTTGGTGAAAATTGGCATGGAGTTGAATCAATACGGTATTAAACTAAGAAAAAGAAAAAAAAAAAGAAGAAAATGATGGAAAAGGAAGACATTCCAAGACTGGCAGCCATTATTTTTGTTGATTGGGTGTAATTTCTCAGTCTAGGAAGATTTGAAATGGTTTAGATTTGTCAATAAGAATTCCTATTGTTAATTGCCAAACAAATTAAGGGAAGTGGACAGCTTTCACTATTAATTTACTACATTGTGTATGTGTACTAAGTGTTGTTGCACTGTACTGTTGAATTGACTATATGTGTTGATGAGTCAAGGAAGGAATGGGACCGAGGACAGTAGGAAGGTGGTAGAGGTTGGTGTCATGCAAATTGTGAAAAGGAACATCGGTGTATTTAGGCTGCAGGCGCATCTGTTAGATCCTTAGTTCCTGACCGGAATCGACTAAGTGGACATTCTGTCGGGGTCCTTCTCTTTAACTGTACTTCAGTGCTTGACTTTGTACATATATGTGTGGGAGGACCTGATGAAGAGATGTTTAGTTTCCTGAAAATTGCATAAATTCTGTACTCATCAGTATTTACTGATTGAATGCTATCATTTGCACTATCTGTTACCCAATGTGATCAGTAGCAAGATATGGATGAATGTTTTCCAAATATTACAAGTTATAATGTTAATGTATACAAAGCTCAGTCCTAATTGTCATTTAAAAAGTGATCTCCTTCAGGGAGCACCGTAATGCGCCTTCGATCTCAAACTTCAGATCCCTTTCACAGTTTTTGCGGTTACATTTTCTTTCATTAGTCATGTCTACAAATTGCTGAATATTGGCGCCCTTAACCAATCCCTGTTTACAAACTTTACACCAAGCGACCCTACCAGAAGCCGATCTTTTTGTGGTTATAACGCCTGAGGCAACTTTACATTTATTGCTCTTTAGGTACAATAGCAAACACCATTTGATTGTAACTTTTTACACCTTGGGCAAAGTTTTGTGTCCTGTCTAGAAAAGTCTCTAATTTGTTGTTCTATCAAGTTTGCCTTGACCGAACTTAAGCACAAAGAAATGTTGAGGTTGCACCAGTGTAAGGAAAGGTAAACTCTGCAATGACCAAAGGTTTTCTTGGCAGGTCGGAAATGGAAAAATAAAAGGGAAGAAGTTAAAAAAAAATAGAAAATGGAAGCAATTGGCTTAAAATGTTAATCCCCTATTTTTGTCAGTACCCTTCAAGTATTATCCATAATTATGCTGATGTAGGTCACAGCTGTGATTAGTATTGAACTGTTGACAGAATGGAAAAGTTGAAGAAGTGAACAGTTGATGGATGTGGAAGATGAAAAAAATGGAGGAATGAGGGTAAAAGGAAATGGGTTGGGGAGAGGGTGAAAGAGGAGGAAGGGGAGGAGAGAATTGTCTCCGACAATAATAAATAGGGACAAATAGATCATGATAGGACTTTCCAAGGCATTAACTTCTGCAGTCAAATAAGACTTGTGCATTACAGTATAAAGTTAAGTACATAATGGTTGTTCAAGGTTTCTTTGATATTATCAAGGAATCATTGGTACTGGAGGTATTATCTGAACATATCAAGCCAAATCCAACTGATCCTTGATCTATCCCTCTCCCCTCTTTTTAAATCAAATTAAATATTAAACTAGTTGGATATGGGTTGCGTTGGGAGTTTTCCCAATTCCTTTTACAAGGAGATCTGAATTTTTT
>VJOZ01071367.1:0-11005 GCA_009801055.1 Stichopus horrens
AACAATGATTAACAAAAGTACTTTGATACTATGGTACTAAGTGCATTGATTAGTATGCCTAACTTCAGCTTAATTCTGTGTAGGTCCCTGCACTGTTTTGGATTCAACAACACTCTACAATGGAAGTGAAGGGCACCCGTCTACCATGAAAACTGACGTGAGCATCATGTGGGAGTTTTTAGCACACTGCTCCAATGCCAGTGTTACGTTCTGTTGTGATGATAGTGTAAACATCACTTAAAAAAGACTTCCCCAACGAATTTGAATTTGTTCCTGATGATTCTTACAGAATTGATTAACAACAGAAGGTGACATTTTACTTGGGGATTCTTCCTTTAATTCCGAGGTAAGATAAGGGTAGACTATGGCACTAACTGGATCTGTACCTACAAGAACACAGAACTGCTTTGGGAAATTCCTCCTTTGAATGTCCTGTTAGGGTAAGGCATGACTATAAAGCTGGAGGTTTGCAATGATTGCAAAGTGATGGCAAATGGTCTAAAATGCAGTTGCCAAGCCACCTTTAAGTAGTTCTCTTGAAATTGCTGCTGTAAAAATAGAAATAAAACCCTTTTCACTTCCCTTATAGAGACGACTGATGTTCTCCCAGTATCTAAAGACTCAGTTTTAATGTAGACCAGGATGGCTGACTATGTCATTGCTGAAACAGCAGAGGTCAAATTGCATTGACTGTTAAACAATTCAAACATTAACTTGAAAAAAAAAAAACTGTGCATCAATTTGTTCATGCTATTTTGTCCTTTGTGTTGCCCACCTATTGATAAAGATCCTCTTGGGTCCAGTTATAATTGGTCCAGCCCTCTTACGTACTCCGAGGTTCTCCCAATCTCGAACACCTGTGATTGTTTCTGTCTTTTCTTGTCGTTACCATCAGACCGCCAGAAGGCTGTCGGAAGGTAGTTCTTGCCACAAACATCGCAGAGACTTCAATCACCATCGACGATGTGGTTTATGTTGTCAACACAGGAACGCACAAAGAGCAGCGGTATAAGATGAATCTTGGGGTAAGTAGTCCAAAATATGATAGACATAGTAACGTTAAATCGCTCGCTAAAATCTTCAGTCAGTTTTACGTCCTTGGGCATCTGCTGTAAGTTTACAGGGATTGAGTACTGAAGCAAACTGTCGGATACTTCTGGATCAAATTTTAACGAAAGGGTTCTTTGCTGTGTCTTTTAAGGAATCATTTTGGTTGTAAACATTTCAAAGAATCAAGGAACTGTGCGGGAGGCAATGACAGTATATATTAATCAGAGACAGGTGTACTCTGGCCAGTTAAGCATTTTCAGCTGTTGGGACTAGATACTGCATAAAACAATGAAAAAAAGGTACCAGATCCTAGTGTTCATATGGAAGGTCATATGACCTGCTTTCTGCTAAGAAGGCGCCCTCTTTTTCAGGAGGTATATGTCACCATGCCGTAGTGATGTATGGTATAAGATAGATAGTTCATGGTCTTTTTAATTTCATTAGGTATCCTGCTTGGATCTATTCTGGGTGTCCAAGGCCAACATCAAACAAAGGAAGGGGCGTGCTGGACGTTGCCAGCCTGGCGAATGTTATCACCTCTTTACCAATGACACATTACAAAAGTTTGGTATGTCATTGACTGTGACTTTTCTCTTGTGTGACAATTAGGAAAGAAATGTTTGAAATTTTAATGGATTTGATGGAACTCTTAATGAGATCAGAAAAATATGGATTGTTACAGATCATGCCCAAAGGTTTTCATTCTACTGTAGTATTGTGTATTCTTCATGTCCTTTTCAGATACATCTTGTGACAATTGAGATTGCTTCAACATTTTTGTCAACTTTGGAACCTGTAGACAGCCCAAAGAAGGAAAAAAGAGTTAATCAAGAGTTAACATCAAGGGTTCATTATGACAAAGTCCTTAATTGTAGCATTTTCTTGAGGAGTTTCTTCATTGATCCTACAGGGAGAACCAGCTTAGCAGTAAATAGAGCCTGTAGCATTACCACTACTAGTGACTAGGTTTTTTTGATATTCCCTCTTGGGTGGCTCATGCATTCTACTTAAAAGAAAACTCTCTGTAATATTTTACTGTGAGTCAGGACCCCATATGAAATGGTGATGAAATTTCAAACAATGTATTCTACACATAAATTAATACCTTGTCATAAACATTTTTTTGGCCAAAAGGCACTTTTCAAGTATTTGATCATCACCCTGCCCTTGCTTTTGTCATAGACACTGTCCTATCAAAAGGAGAATGTCAAGTTTGTAAACACTTCCTGATGTTTATTGATTCTATCCACTGTCTTGCCTGATCTCACAATTCCGCGTTCCTCTTCATTCCACGATAGATCCGTACGAGGTTCCCGAAATCCTGAGAGTTCCCTTAGAGCAGATCGTCATCATGTCCAAGGTCCACAGCCCGCACGTCCCTGCGGTGGAGTTTCTAAGCCAGGCTCTCCAACCCCCAGCAGTATCCGCAGGTGAGACCTACATGTGAATTGCCATATCATGTTTTAAGTTGTTAACATGCTTTGAATATGACAAGCAAAATTTTGCAGTATCAACATTGTTAGAGTTACTGGTATCAACATTGTTAGAGTTACTGGTATCAACATTGTTAGAGTTACTGGTATAAACATTGTAAGAGTTACTGTGTCCAGGAACAGAGACATTGCACTTGTTATCTAATCTGTCGGGTAATTTTGAAATTGCTTTGATATTATAGTTATCCTCACTGGCATAGCCAGGATTATTCAACAGGGGGGGGTTCCATGGCCCCCTTGTGCTCCTCTGTGTCTATGCCATCGGTTATCCTTAATCCTTACTGATCATTATTGATCTTAATCCTCGTCGGTCTCTTCCTCGATGTGGCAGTCTCACGTAAAGAGTATTACAATAAGCTTCTTTCTTATTTTGTAATTTTGATCATGATTGCATTTGGTGGACAAAGCAACAAATGGCTTGTTTGGTATTTGTCTTCTTGGAATTTGGAATCATAGTGGTATCCAAGTTTGCCACTCTCTGTGACGTACCCTTGATAATTATTAACTCAGATGTTTCAGAAGCATGCCATGAAACATCAGCCAAGCACACTTTTACAGCATCTTCACCTCACAGCTGGAGACTCTATATAAGTGTTACAATCATCATGAATGGTTTTGGTATCAAGTTTCAAGTTTTTTTACATGCCCAAAGTTTCTACATATTGGAAGGTAAAAGGGTTCCATGGTAGCATTGATGTTATATGTAATAAAGTGAGACTTAAAAAGAGATGGTTTACAATATACTGAGTGTGTAAATCAGGTCATCTGCACTTACCATTTAATATAAGATTTCATTGCCTTTTTTTTGGTACAACTCTGAGACAACATTGAATTTCATCCCTTATGCTTTGATAATTTTCAGTGGGAAAAGCAGTCAGTGAGCTCCAGGAACTAGACATTCTTGATGAGGAAGAAAACCTTACCTTACTGGGACGTAAAATTTCTTGCATTGGTGCAGAACCTAGGTTAGCCAAAGCTTTGGTGATGTCCACGATATTTAGGTGAGTTACAATTGCTTTGACCATTGCCTGTTTTACACAGCTTTGAATTGCAAGTTGAAGCAGTTCACCAATGACATCGCGTGATGTATATGCAAATTTTCATCATCATCATCAACTTCATCATCATCACCAACAGTAGCAGTCACCAATATGAAAACAAGTTACAAGTACACTCTGCTGTGTTAAAGATGACTTTATTCCATGAGGTCTTAAGTTACATCTGGACCAAATGTTCTATCAAAACATAGTGAGATCACATTCACATGTGCAACCAACTAACAAGATGCAGATGAAACTAAAAGTGATGATACACATACAAAAGAAATAATCTGAAGCATCACAAAAATTTAAAAAATAAATCCAAACAATAATAGAGAAACCAGCCTAACCTTGCATTCCCTTGAACCAAATATGAAAGTGCCGAGAATGATCTGGTGGTGTCTTTGTAAGGAGATCATGTTATTGAAACAACCCCAGTGTTAAGTTTCTGTTTATTGGTCTACCCCAGTCTGACTTGCATATGGAATTGGAATGCACATGGGTCAGTTTGTGTTCAAATGTTTTTTGTTTCACTTTTGTTGGCATTGTGTGTCAAAATGTCATATTTAGCTTGTGTGCTGATCATGTTACGGGCAATTAGCCATTCCATTTATAGTACTAAGTGTTGATAAAAGTAGTGCAGACTTTTAGACTCAACATTGTGTGTCCAAATCTGCACTGAGTTGCAATGTTGTTGTCGCTTCTGTTGGGATATCATGTTTACCTTATGTTTGCATACATTTAGTACTCTGTATGCTTTTATATTTGGAGTATGATACTGCACACACTCGTAACCACAGGTTGACTTGATTGCGCAGGTTTTTACTGAAGTCTGACATTGACGAATAAGCTTTTGTTAAGGATGAAAATAGTTTTAGAATTCCTCCTTTCGTCTCCTTCCAACTTCCTCATCCACTTTTCTATTATACGTATTGCCATTCATGTCAGTTCAATGTTGTGGTATGAAATGCAGAGAGTGGAAGATAAGTTTTCACGAAATACAGGAGCTGAAGGAGAGGAAAGAGGAAGAGGGGAAATAACGTAACAGACAAGACGATCAGATAGCTCTGCAAATCTTCTCTTCTCCATATGCACATGTACACATAGACAGATATCAAGTAGATCATAAGGTGGAATAGTAGAAAATACAGTCGGCAGACCTCATGAGCGCACTGTACACTCTGTAATTCATTTCTTACTCTCTTCATTATTTAAATTCACCAGGTATACTGCTGAAGATTGAGTGGACTGAAACCAAAAAATGTGCATAAAATAAAAGTGTCCACGTGAATATTCCTTTGTGTAGAAAGAGGACTTGTCATTATCTTATTGAAGTTTATTTCTTAATACATTTTGGATTTGCATTAAAATTTTATTGGATTTTGGCAGTGATATTAGAGAGGGATGGAGGCAATGTTCCAGCAAATATTCGGCGGTCTAAAAATCACGCAGACTGTTGTCTGTAAGGGTAAGACAATAACAGGGTTTGCATCAATTACTAGATTGTGAAATTCTGGCAATTTTTCTTTGAAAATCCTGCATGTCAAATATTGCAAAGATATGATTTTGCACAGTAAAATTCAGTACTCCAATCAAACTAAAGACATTGTTGCACAATCTCTTCTTGGTTGCATGCTGACCCTCACTTAAAAAATGGTCTTAATTCTGATAGCAAAATTGTCATCATTTGAAGAAAATGTGAAACCTTAATTTAGAAAGTTTTTCCTCAAGTACATGCCCACATTCGTATGGATAAGGAGGCCACACCCTTATGTTGACATGGATCTATCAAGTCCAATGCTCAGGGTCTCTTTGGTAACAACCGTTTACTTGAAATCTGTGTCACACCTAGCAGCATTGTTCTTTTGTGGTGCCATATGTCCTACAGTTCAAACTTATCCTACCATGGTAAGTTTTATACTCCATAGCCTAACCAGGTCAGTAGTTGCATATTTCATTGGAATAACAAGCATCCAAGTATTTGTAAAGTGCAAACTTTTAGTTTCTTTTGTTCATCAGTCACCCGTCTGGCCTAAAAACGGATTCGTGATTTTAGTAGTCTGTGGGAGATAAATTTATTGATGGTTGTTACTTACAGTGTTACATGTACACATGAAGGTGTGTGTATTTATGACAGTACTATAATCATGCTTGTGGGAAGCACTTGTTGTTTTGATGAACATTTCCTGAATTTACTCTCAAAGGTGAACCATCGTGATAATTTAGTGGAAATTTGTTTATTGCTGACTAACTCAATCAGTCCTAAACTTGTGACAAAGCAACTTAAGTATGCTGCAAATGTTTCTATGGCTAAGCCAAGAATCTTCACCATTTATGGATACTACAAAGAGGTGTTTTGGCTAACTGCGATCAGTTTGGGTATTATGTGCTTCATTGAGTTTCCTTGCAGGGTAGAGATTTTATGAGCTAAGTGAACACAAAAGTGTGGAAGAAGTCTGTGGCTGACATATTACAACTTCACATCCGGTGACTACCAACTTCACAATTTTGGATCAAATTTGGTATCTTTTTTCACAAGGTCAGTTCAGATAGGAAAACCTTAGATTACTCTTGGATCAAAAATCCATCGTACCGTGATCCGGCGAGGGATCAAACCCAGAATCTCCTGGTTGCTAAGCTTCATTGCTTCAAATGCCACCACCTTTATCCAATCGGCCACAGCACCAGCATCTTTCATGTTGACTGAAAATTTTATTCAGGGAACTGGTAGTTAATTGTCATGAATTAAATATTTTTTATACTGCAAGAACTTTGCTTAAAAATGTTAGTAAGATTGTAAAACTGTGATTTTCCATAGCAAACTTTATTTTCTGTTTTTTTTATTCAACAATCACTGAAAAATAGACTGACAGTCTATAATATTCCGAAGTCTGCCCTTTGCCTTAATGGAGGTATGCCTGTGTAACGGCAAAGTCAGCAATTCAACAAAAGGTTGAAAATTAGTGTAAACTCTACACTTTACTTCCAGTTAACTTGAAAATATAGTCATAGGGTAACAAATTTCTGCAATGGATGCACCTGGTGAGATATCCCCCGGTCCTTTCCTTCCAAACCAATTTCTGTGGATTCCTGGTGCCTGTATGTATACCATATCTCTTGTTTTCAACATTTTCAATCTCCTGAAATATATTCATATTGTCCAAAAAGGGTTTATCATGTGGCAAATTTGTCCGTCCCCTTTTCATTAAATTTTCAAGCTGTCACTGACCTTGGATAATGGTACTATTGAGGATGATTTATGCAGGTGTGTTTGTAATGCAGTGTCGACATTACAAAATGCTGATGTGGAAAAAGTACATGCCCTGGTAGTGCATCACAAATATTAGAATGAGACATTTTTTTTTTGTTGGTTTAAGTTAGGATAATTTTGTTCTTACAGTGTCAATAGTTTGAAAAAAAAAATAGAGTGAAGATACACGTGAAACACACGTGAGGTACCTAGCTGGTTTGACTCCTGGTGGAATGGCTCCTACTGGATTCTTGTTTTGGGGATGATTATTCTCCAGGGAACTGGTTCAATAGATTGTATTTGTAAGTCAGCTAAGGAATGGAAAGTTGTTATAACCTAACAGTTTCATAGGATTTTTTTGAAATTCTGAGGAGAATGGTAGATCAGTGAAAGGACTAAACAGAAACAGTCAGAGGATGCTCAAAGCAGCTCTTTCAGATGGTGGATTTATGCAGGGGTGATAGGATGTGTGGCATGTCTTGTGGCACAAGGAAAAGAACCACCCCTTTCAAAGGACTTTTATGGAAGTTGCAGAATCTCTCAAGCATGAACATAGTATACATTAATTCAGTTAGCAACTTTGCATAATAATAGAAATCAAAACAAGTAAACAACAAACTGAAAAGTAAATAATACGACTCAAAACATGCATACCAAGCAGTGTAAAATGTAAGGAATAACTAACACTACAATACTGTAATAGCAACCTTAGAATTAGGGATGCAACGACAATGAGATAAATATGTGAAAGTACAAATTTGTCTTAAAGTATTCAATAATATGTCTCATCTTGAAGTGAGTGCTGGGTAAAAATCATGCACCGATGAAAAAATACCTTGCAGCAGTAGTTCGTCTTTCATTTAAGTCCTACCTGTTGTCTCGTGGGAGACTGTAGATGCGGAAACCACGAATTTGACCATTTATATCGCATATAAATATGCATCTTTGTACGTCAAAGGCAAAAAGAACGCATAGTGATTATCAACTTATTAATTTTGTAAAATATTGCTTCCTGCATCAATTGCTTGTGCTGGCAAAATCCATTTGGAAGACTTAGTTTGTCATCTCGTATGAAATCCAGTACGTGTCTGAAGAGAGCACCGTCCCTGTCGATCATATAGTTTCCCTTTTCATCTCTCTGTATGCCCTGTTGCATACCTGTTGGCTGGCTGTCTTCAGTGTTGAACATCTGCCATAGCCAAGTCTGCCTCATGTTGCAAAGTGTTTTCCTCTGAACTATGTATTCAACTCCACCTACATTCAAGGGAATAAAGTCTAATCCTGCCTGCCTCTCATGAATGGCTGTCACCATTCCTTGGAGATCGAATCCACTGGCTTGGTTGCAGAGCATCTGGTGCTTGCGAAAATCAAGCGGGAGATGTAACTTCCCTTTCTCCATGAAATCCAGGATGTGCCGGAACATTTGACCATCTGCATCGATGATGTAACGTCCCTCTGTATCTTTCCTGAAGGTGTGTTTGTTCGTGAACATCTTTTGAAAGGCTGATCCTTCCTGCTTTGTAAGGTTTTCTTTCTTTGTTTTGTAAGGGACTCCTCCCACGATGAAATTAATGTCTTCTTCATCTTCCAGTTGGTTAGCAAGTTCCTCTATCAGCGGCCTTATACCATAGAATCTGGCTTCTTCTGAAAGTTGCTTCAGCTCAGTGAAATCTTTGGGAAGACTCAGCATGCCATCCCTCAAGTAATTCAGAACGTAGCGAAATAGCTGGCCATCCCTGTCGATGATGAACCGTCCGCCGTCATCTCGCCTAATTGATTGGTCCCCATCTGTAAACATCTTGCATAGTACAGAATCTTGAAATTTTGTCAGGGTGTACTTGGAGGTCATATAGCATTTCCCTCCAACATTCAAACAAATTCTCCCATCCTTGTCGAAGTATGAATTGATCTCCTTCATCAATGGATCTATCTGGTAGAAGGTAGCTTCAGCTAAAAGCTGCTTATGCTCACCGAAATTGTCTGGTAGGTTTAATTCTCCATTTCTTAGATAATTCAAGATGTGTCGGAAGAGCAATCCATCCCTGTCGATCATGAAGTGTCCGTGCTCATCCATCTCTGCTGGCATCATTGCGTTCTGAGTGAACATGTTGGCAAGCATGGAGTCCCTGCATGTAGTGAGCGTCTTCACAGAGGTAGAGTAAAGTACCCCACCAACATTCAGATGGACGAATGACCATGCATTCGTCTGTGATTCAACTGATGCCTGCAAAATAACAAAATTATAGCTTGGCGACTTAAAACAATACATTTTTCAGTTTCACTTACAGCTGCTTAGGAAGTGATGTTGAAGTTTGTTAGCAAAATGTAACAGAGAGGGATGGTGGGTAGTGAGTTGGATAGTGAGTTCACATCCATCTGTGAAAGTACAATCCCTCCCTCTCCCTTCCTTTCATAAAGTGAGTAATGTAATTATTGTCCCCATTTCACATCCCCTCATACTCCATTACAACCCATATAAAGGTATAGATTTCATCATTTGTTACTATGGCAATGGCAAATTCGATATATAAACTGTCAAATCTGGTGAATTTGTCGTCATTCAAGGTGCTTACTTTTCACCATGGATAATGAACTGACAGAAGTCTGACCTGTGTGTATTCTTTTGTTCGTCGTGTTGTGGTTGTACATATACTTTCAAGTTTACCCGTGCATTCAGTCACCCCCGCCCCTGTCCTCTTCAGTGCATGATACCACTCAGCCTTCAAGTCCCTGACATAATTGCAATCAATTTTAAGGTTCCTTAGTTAATTGTATTTGTTGTTCCATGAAACAGCAATATGGGTGGGATACAGTTGATATTTATTTCAAACATTTTGTTGATCCAATCATTGTTCCTCACTACCTGCATCATGCACTATACAATACTCAAAGTGTTCTCAGATTTTCAAGGGAGAAGGAGACCACATGGGAAGCACATATGCAGAGAGGGGTTGGAATTAAGGGAGCTTGAACTTCACCTTCAGAAACATTTTGAAAATTTATGATGCCATTGATAAAGAATGGTGCCTCGTAGAGCGGTTTCTTACCCTGTTTGAAACAGTATAGGACCTACAGCCTGTTGTCAACTTTTTTGACTGAGCTGAGCTTTTGTAGGGGTGGGAAGAGACAGGATTCATTGTTAAGAGAAGAGTTGCTGTTTTATGGGGGAGTACTGTAATTTTCACTTGGGAGTGGGCTGCTGTGGAGAACACTAAATATTACAATAACTGGCTCAAAAATAATGAATATTCACATTTCAAGGGAAAAAAGTTATTTAGAGTTACTGGGTGTGTTACTGAGTGTGACATATGCTGCCATGTATACATTAACGCTAGCAGCATACAATCTGTACTCAAATCCAGTTAGAATCCAAGTGATAGTTTGTAGACTATTGGTTTTGCAAATGCGTACAGCGTGTGCAAGAGTGACACACATCTGTTGTGTAGACAACCTCTTGCTTTTTCTTTCATGCCTAGCATGTGGGACATTTTGTTCCAGCTTTGACAAAATGGTGGTAACATGATGTTCATTCTGGCTTCACTGCAGTGCTAGAAGTGGACCATTTAACAGATATTGTCAGCAAAAAACAAAAAGAAAACAAGAGGGCAATCCATGGAGTTGCGTATCTCATTGCCAACATGCATTGATTTCAATACAGGGCATGCACATTGGGGATTTGTAATAGTTTAGTGCAACCACATCTCACAGTGACCTAGTTCAGGGAACTGGTTGTAAATGAGTGACAAATATTCTTCAAGCATGAAATCGTGGTGAGCAGAGCTGAACATCTCAATACTGATATCTACTATAAGGCAGCAAACTTAAGGTTATAGCCTGGTGCTATAGGCTCAAGTAACCATAACAATAACAGCTCAACAGTATCTGTGCATATTATGTTACATAACACAATTATAGCATTGGGTTTTCCATGTAGGTTAGGCTGAGTGGTTAGAGTTAGGGGCAGGATGTAAGAGCATCCCTCTATGGGTATTTGCATATTAGTCTCCTATTTACCTGTGCAGGGCCTGGTTCTACTAAATTTATTATTGTTTGACTTAAAAATAATGTTCTCATAAAAGACATTATCCACAGGGGCCAGTTCTGCTGAAGATGTTTTGGCTAAAGTTAAAAAGGTGGTGTCTATTGACCCAGATGCTGGCTATAAGTTGCTT
>VJOZ01071373.1:9674-20335 GCA_009801055.1 Stichopus horrens
TTTTTTTTTTTTTGTGATTTGACTCATCATCAAAGTTGATCGTAGCTTTCCTTGAGTATCATTTAAAGGACCTTTCATTAGATCTGATGTAGGACCATTTGGACCCAATTTCTTGAAATAGTTTGCAATGCCTCACATACGTACTTTACAGCACACACAAATCATGCCCCTGCACTTTGTGTCCCGACCACATTTCACTGATACCTTTGTGGTTAAGGTGATTGAGCACAGAAAGAAGATTCATTGTATGAGCCAAGTGTGTAAAAGTTGTCCTGAATGTAACACTGCAAGGGATGAAATAAGTGGGTATGCATCACACTTTGACACCCCATTAAGCCCAATTGTGACAAAACTTCATGGAAGCATAGCATTAGTCTTAATATTTCCTCTCATGATTCTTATGAATACTGCCTGAAAAGTAAAATTTTCTCTCCAGTTGTTTGAAGTCAAAGGCATAACTTTAATTACAGAATATGACACAAACAGTATTTCAGGTAAAAGCTTTCAACTTGATATGCACACAATATTTGTTTGTTTAATATTTGCAAACCAAAATGGATTGCCTGCAATTCAAAGAGTGATCAGCAACCTCTGCTGATCCAATTTGTCCACACCATTGCATCTTGCTTGTTCATCAGTTATGTTCATTTTTTTCTTTTTTGGGAAGTGTCCTTCCACTGTCCTGGTAGTTGTTCAGAGATGAGAGTATGTATGTATGAGACTGTTTATGACTAAGGGCAAAGTAAATAGCTTTTTCAATTAGCAGTAAGACAGTCACCTCAACCATATCTGATAAATATTGATATCTAAAGTACAGGTACTTTAATTGCATCTTTCATTTGATGCTACAGTATTCTTACCGAGAACCAACCATAAATATTCACTGTAGAACGGTCGGGTAAAACGAAACCTGGTTTGAGTGGCTGGTATATATGCCCAGTAGACATCATTTGGTGCCCCAATTTCATTGTGACAAGTACCAGCAGCCATTTGATCAGATGGTAAAAGTAAATGTAATAATGTTGACAAAGTCTGGGGCTCCACACTAAGTATATTGACTGCATAACTGTTTTGTGCAGAGAGAGTCAATTGTCTGTTGACACCGGAAAGAAAAGATCATTAAACGGGAAGGTGCTGGAGCACTTTACTGTATTGCATATGGTGCTGAACCTGCTGTAATTTTTCATTTGTATGCAATATATCGAGGTTAGATTTTATTTCTTTGGAGCAAAGTTATGATACTTAGATGTTTTTGTCTCATGTAGACATACTATACTTTGTAAATCTAATTAGCTGCTGTATTTAGCTCTTGTAAAGCCCCCGGGGACATGACATTTTCTTGATTGAGGCTGGTTATATCAGTCAGATTTGTCAGCATCGAATCTAACCCTAATATCAGCATAACAGAAGCTGACGCAGAGGACAGACCCCATGCGAAAGATTGTGGGAAAGGGAATGTCATTTCACAGGGGGAGCATTCTCTTAGTATTGACAATGATCACAAAATTGGCTTTGGCTTGTTGCATACTGTACTTAGTACGGCCATTTGGTACTACCTATGGACAGGCCATGTTGGTCACTATATATGGACTTACTGTGTTAAGTTGACAGCAACATTTTATCAGGTAAGACGTGCCATGCACATAGTAGTAGTTCATGCAATTGGACGAAATATTCTGTGGGAGGGGAGCATATTACCAAGATGCTTATTGAAACGGCACTCTTTTTTTAACTGCTAACCCATTTTACAAGACGCTTGCTAAACTTTCCCTATTCGAATCTGTAATGTATCACATGAGTACTCTGTACGTAATTTTAGTGTCTAATTTGTGTGTTGCATACCATGTCTTTTGTAACATAAGACAATTATCTTTTCTGTATTTCTGTAAGTGCTTGAGCTTCTTTAGTTGATGCTGCATATCTAATGTCTTTGAATCATGAAAAGCCAAATGGGGTACAAAAAATCTTCCTGAAGAAGGTTAGATTATTCAAATTCACTCGTGTAGAGGATTTATTAATACAGTTATCATTCATGAGTTTGGGGCTCTTCAATATCTCTCCTTTCTGACTGTAAGATTATCTTACCATTTGTCAGTCTCTTTAGAAACTTTGATAAAACATCTTTCCACAATTAATCATACTGAGGTATGCATAGACTATATTAACTATGCTTTCACTTAATTTGCTTGTCAAATCTTTCGTAGTACTGACCAACATGTAAGGAATCGTAGCTTAGTAGAAATGTCAGAGTACAGGTAGAAGTTAAAAATGCCCTGTGGGGACTAGTTTCCATTTGGAAAATTAAGAAACTCTTTATGAATATTCTGTCTGGGGCTCTTTTGTCATTTGAGAGGAGTATTTTACTATTTTCTAGCATCTGCAAAAGGAAGTAAAATGAATGAGACAATGAATTCACAGCACTTACTCTCTCACCTCATGCATTTACCATATGGACTACCATGTGATCTAGCATCTGGCAATTTGTGTGTGTGCATATCCAGTCACTGTCTTCCTACAATTGGTTAAATGAGGTGAATACATCACCAGTTATTTCCCAAACCAAGAAATCATGGGGAAATGGTTCTTTCCCATGCACTGAACAATAGTATGACATGTTTAAAATGAAAGACTGCAATATGGCAGTAAAAGATGGTCAATATGGGAAGCTCTAGTTCCTTGCCAGGAAATGTAGCAATCTCACCGGAAAGTGTGACGAATGTACTGACTAAAGTATGAAGCAATGAAGATACTTTCAATGATGTTGGTGCTTCATTCCCACAACCCGCTTGTTACCGTAACAAAGCATGGGTGCCGATTGCGGACGATTGAGACATCCACATGCACTGTAAAGTTGGCTCCTGAAATTGTCAGAATGTTGACCTCTTCAACTCCCAATGGACTTGTGAATGATACCACTTCCAATCTATCATTATCATAATCTAGTGGAGGTATGGTGTATGTGCACTGCTTGTGTGACCAGGTGAAGTCAAATACCACCTTTGAAAAAGTACAGTACCAGATGATGCCTAGCTTGAATGGACAGAAATGTTGCAGCACACTACACAGCTGTTGTGTTGTACAGCTTAATACATAGGGGTTGAAATATTAGGCAAATCAATGACGAATACTTTTTTAACTTCTCACATATAATTATAGGCATCACCCAGCTAAGGAAAAAATCTGACATTTCCATGCAATGGCTGTAACAACAGTTGCTGAGAAAACCAACACTTTTTCATGTGCTATGGCATAAGTGCTTCTATAATATTATGTGAAATGAACATAATGTTGGATAACTGCAGTAGGTTGTGCATGCGGACTATAGCAGCATTAAAATGGATTGAGACTGCGAAGATGAACAAAGAGCGATAGCTCGAGGAGCACAGTAATTACTGAGAACAACTCTCATCAAGTAAATATACTGTAGCTCTTCACTGGTGATGCATGATACTTGTGTGAGGGACTGTGTCATGCATTTACCCATCTTTAAACTTGATAAAGTTATTATAGGAAGCAAGTTCTGTTCAAGATTTAGAATGTAGTATAATTGGTAAATGCAAGAATTTTTTTTTCCTAATGTGCTCTACTTGGACTTTTCAACATTGTCAAAGGTGCAGTACTCATGATTTCAATAAATGTTTTAATTCGTTTTTATTGCCTTATTGAAAATTGTTCACATTCCCCTGCAGCCATTTTCTATAAATTCACTGCAACTACTCTCAATGAAGTCTTCGGTGTCTGGGCCCCTGTCACATTACTCAACCTGAAAAGTAAGGGCAGTGTGGGCTCCCACCAACCGAATGTCTTACAAGGTTGGCCTTCAGACAAGAAAATTTGGTTATTGCTTGAATAAAATGTAAACACTGTTACAATGTCTTAAAGTGTGATGATGATTTTCAAGCAGTAAGTTAACAGTGCCAGTGTGTTCGTAGTACTGTAGGCTTACAGTAACCTAGAAATTTGGTCCTTTGGTAGGACAGCTAAATTTTGCAAAAGGAAGGTCATGTTTTACATGTTCATTCTCCCTTGGACTAGCCCTATAAAATTGCTAAAATTGTAACCCAGCAAGCACTACCTTTGTAACGTGCATAATGCATATTTAGGATGCAAACATTTGTAGCTTGTTGTGTCCATGGGATGCTGCAACCTAGAAAAAACACCACTTTCATGTACAGGTACCTGTAGTATGGAGACAATCCTAACCGGTCTCTGACAGTAATTGAGATTACATGCATGAACACTACCAGCAAGATTAAGCGATTTTAAAGATTTAATCAGTGTTGCTCATTATCTCTCTCAGCGTAACATGTATTGCCTTCAGTGTGTGGTTATCAGAAAGTGCAGTAAAAGTGATGGTAGCTGTAGTGTTTTGGGGTGCTACTGTATGACCGTTTGTGCTTGTGGACGTTTGTGTATGTGCGTATATACGTGTCTGTGAATGTCCATATATGGATGTTTACAACTAGTGTACACACATTTGGGTGCTTGTGAATGTGCCTGTAGGCATTTATGTGATTGCATATGGATGTGTGCAGAGGTATGAGCTATGGTGATGTAAATTCCTGTTGAAGATGACAGTTGTTTGATGTTGAACAGACCAAGGTAAAATGGAAGTGCTCCATCTAAGTGTTTGGTGCAATCCATGCACTGTATTTGGACTGTGTCAGAATTGCACATGAGGCCAAATTATCTAACACTAGATGTGCAGATATGGCACACTTTGTTGGCTTCATTAGATTCATACTTGCTATTGTCAAATCATTTTCTCTTAGTTTTATGTACATGTGTCAAATTTGTAAACAAGTATTTGTGAGAGACAGTTGAAGGGGTATATTTTCAGCAAAAGCTAGAAGAAGAGGCACAGCTGTGTAAAGGATCTAAGTCCTTGGATATTGAGGTTTCATGCCGCTTAAACACTCACAACAATGCCAGCAGCTTCGTGAGGTTCAGTCCAATGCTGTGTGCTTAACATCATTACATGACACAATGTTGGAATGCATCGTTACCTACGCTCTTCAAATGATGTGCTTTAGGTCAGCTACAGTATCACCCTTCTTTATTCTGGTCTCTAACTGCAGTATGACTGCACTGATAGACTTGCAAATTTCGGAGAAAACCGTGGGCCAGCGCGTAAGCACCTAGTTATGTTATATTAACAGTGGCTGACAAAGTGGGCCCTAAAAGA
Source organism: Stichopus horrens (assembly GCA_009801055.1). Classification (NCBI taxonomy): domain Eukaryota; kingdom Metazoa; phylum Echinodermata; class Holothuroidea; order Aspidochirotida; family Stichopodidae; genus Stichopus; species Stichopus horrens. Next base: position 14,860 of record VJOZ01071373.1, read on the forward strand.
CCACTGGAGATACTTCAGGGTAGTGTTTAAGGTTAGCTGTCACCAAAAGAGGTGCAATGGTTATGAGAGATGGATATTAAGATTGACAGTCATAATTTAGCTTTTAGATGTTTTTTGGTTTCATTTACCTATGGCCATCAACAAGTAAAGATATGTATGATGCTTTTTGCCTATTGAATGTTTTTTAATCCAAATTCATTATGAATTGCAAGATACTCAGAAGTTTTCAAAATCTAGCACCATCGTGTCACACAGTTTCTAGCATCATGTGATGAAGAAAGGGGTGTTGGAGGTTTGTAAGGGTAATAGAAACTGGACAAAACAGAAAATAAAGTAGCCATAGATTTGCCAATGGATACAACATTGGTGGGAATGCAGTCAGCATTTTGGTTGCTTCATGCAGTAGTTAGGATTGCATTAATATCATGAGCAAACATTCTTATCTTCTGATTGACAGGTTGGGACTGTTCGCTACATGGCTCCTGAGGTTCTAGATGGAGCTGTTAATCTGAGAGACTGTGAATGTGCTCTCAAACAAGTCGATATCTACAGTCTTGGATTAGTCCTGTGGGAGCTGGCCACGCGGTGTAAGGATCTCTACCCGGGTAAGATATCTCGAGGTGCTAGTGCGTGCTGTTCGCAGCATGACCAGCCTGCTTAGTATAGTCACCTTTTGTTGGGTTCTTTTCCTGCTTTTGTTACCAACCTGTGTAAGGTCTAGAGTTGAATTCAGTGGGTGAAGTGTTTTCTTATTATTACTGCAGTTTTGGATGCTGTTAGACAGTCAAAACTTAAACAATTTCAGCTGATGATCTAGTTGGGACCACAAAGATTGAAAATGTGGTGCCCTTCTCCATTTTTTGATTGTCACTGATGTAGTCCCTTAATTTTGTAGACTAACATCTTTAACTACAGACACCTCGCATTCAGATGGCAAAGTGATTGCCACGTCATTATGGTGTTTGAGAAGTTATTAATGAAATTAACATTGTTGTTAATCTTCTTCTGATTTCAGTCACTGAAGAAGTACAGTATGATCACAAAATTTGATTGTCATTCAAACTCTGTTGCGTTGTAAATACTGGGGGTGGGGAGTACCTTTGGTTGTGACTCTATGGGAACATTTCAGACAGTAAAGGTTTGGTTGAGATTGAATTTGAAGAACAACCATCGTATAGCACCAGATGCTGATGTTGCTTAATGTCTGATATTTACTTCTCTTTCCTCTTACCTGCCTACCCACAGTGATTGCACTATGCTTGAATGTGCTAGTCTGTATTTGGTACTTATTGCCCCAGACCCAGCTACCCTATTGCAGTACTGCCTGATCCTTCTAGCTTCCGAAACTGAAAGGTTTAAAATTGTCTTTTTTTTACAGGTAAATTTATTTCTCCTTTTGGATAAAATTTCACCTTTATTATCCCCTGTCCTCGTTGCCTTCAAGCAATGGCCTTCTGAGGCCACTTTATGAACATCTGTCGATTTGAACTTCTGCCTTACTCCAACATGTGCTTGGTGTCATGATAAGGTTCTTGCTGAACTATTCATTCACTTGTTCCTGCAACTGCTTGAAAATTTATAACCACATCTGGAGACTATAGTGTTAACCCCAACAATGAAGTATGATGAGTGATTTATGGTCAGAAAGAAAACGTTCTGAACTTTATATTAAGTCAGTAATTTGTGGTGAGTGTAGAGAGTGGTGGAGTACTAGTTTTCGATACCTGTAATACCTCTAGTTCATACTTCATGTAATTACAGTATGAAAGTGTAAAATAGCCATGCTATTTCATGACTGATCTCATTCTACCATTTCATGTACAGTAGTTCCTACATGTTGGACTCCACGGAACAAAGGCATGAATTCTCACAGTTTATGATTGGGTTCAGACAGTATGTCGAAGATTTATCTTTTCAGAAAATGGACCAAGTTTTAAAATATTGGCATTTGGGAATGCACATTGTTGGTATACTTATTCCTTGCTTCACTAATGCATTGATTTAGCCTTGTCCTAAAGGACATCAGAGTAAATTCTGCATCGTGCCCTCTAAGGCCTAGTCCGCCCTCGTTTGCTTTTCACATCTTGGTAATTTTAGAGCCAGTGACTAACAGCTACCAAAGTCCACATGGTAGATACACCCACAGTGTTCTCAGTTCTGTTTTGAAGATACCCTTTTTCTGTGGGTCTTTTGTCCTCTCAACAGCTATTTCAAAACAAAAATCATTCTTAAAATTTTTTTTATTCTTGTCCATTTTACCTCAGGTACAGTGCCACCGTCCTACAAACTCCCATTTCAAGATGAAGTTGGACTCCATCCATCATTTGCCGAGATGCAGGTAATGGTTTGTACAGATAGAGGACGACCTGCATTCCCAGATGAATGGAAGGATAATCACATGGTAAGCTTTTGTGAGGAAAAGAATGATGCATAAATTGTAGACCTGGAAGAACTAACGTTTGTTTGCTCTCATACTGTCAATAAGTCAGTGGTACATTGGTTTAGGAAAGTGTTTGAACTTTGATGTGAGGGAAGATTATTGACCCATATGTCAAATCATTTAAAGCGGCACCTTGAGTTGTTTTTGAAATCCACTGATTCTTTCAGTACATGGCACATTTTCTTCACATGCTACTGACAAATGGTCAAAGAAAGAGGTGTTCCCCATGTGTTCCATACAAATGAACATAAATAAGTGAGTAATTAATGATTGGTTTTGAAAATTTGTAACCAGATACCTTTCTGCCTCAGTACTAATTTATATGTACAAAGCCAGTACAATCTTTGAAAAAAAAAATATAAAATTTTGCCAGTTTTCATAACTTTTTGCTATGACAATTGACTAATTGTGCCTATTATAAAAATTGATTATAACACTGAACATATAAACATTGATTATGAACATTCATATCAACTCAATGTGCTGTGCTTCAAAGCTGTATCTAGCTCCTAATGATCCTGTCAAAGATAAACACACAAGACTTTGAAAAATGTTTGGTCTCATGGTTGCACCATAGAAATGTATGCTAAGGGAGGATGCTAACTTGTTTCATTGCCCCGTCCTTTGCGAGTTGAGGCAGTGAGAGTGTGAGGGCACTTTCCATGGTACTTCAAAAATTTGCCAGAAAGGCTGTGCCTTCATACCTACAAAGTGAAACTCTTTTATTTGAAATGGACTTGAAATCGCACTGACATTGCTTCGTGTGTCAGTTCTCAAACTTTGTTGGACTACTGTCAGCATTTTCTGGCAAGTTTGACGCACAGAAGTTGAAACACAGTCTTATAATTTCAAGCGATTTAGGTTTATTTAATGTATGTATTATGTGCTGTCACTCTCTCTTGCTCTGCCAGCAGATTGTGTAATGTCACTTCACTAGTTTAATCCCCGTGGACCGCAGGTTACCTTCTTTGCTCACTCAGACACATTTCATGTTAAATATGCATTTCATGAAATGTTCTCTTCCAGGCCTTGCGGTCTCTGAAAGATACAATCGAGGAGTGCTGGGATCATGATGCTGAGGCTAGGCTGACTGCTCTTTGTGTGGAAGAAAGAATAATTGAGTTAATGGTTTTGTGGGACAAGCACCGCTCCCTCACGCCAATGATAAACCAGACTCAGCCTGTTTCCATGACTACAAACACCAACACCACATCAGTTCCAAGGACAGTAGAGGAACTGGAACCTTTCCTGAACAGAGAAAACAAACTCCTTGGAAACCACGTGAGCACCCGTCAAGGACATGAAATTTTGCCCTATGGTGTCTCCGACAACCAGAGAAGGTACGACCGTAGCAGCGGCAGCAGCAGTGGCATAGAAAAAAATGAACGCCAGCATCTTTTATCTCCAGACACAGTCAGCACGAGTCTGTCATCCCCATCTGAACTTAATCTCATTGACTTTACATGTGGTCCCCAGTCCGTGGACCCTAAAAACATTCACCACTCAGATGATAGCATAGAGCGGTTTACCACAGACCTGAAGTATGGTCCAATGAATAAAACTCAACCTCAAGAAGAGGACCTCTCTGTGCAAGATGGTTCCTTGAGCATCAGCGAGTCTACCGTCTCTCCTAGTCAAGGTTCACTCATCAATGAGGTACCCCCTCCCCTCAGTAAAGACCAAATGACAGATAACCTGTCAAGTGAGGGATGGCGGCGTCAGCGACAGAAGGGGTATGGAGGGGAATCAAATTGCCATGTACCCAAGAGTGATGTTAACAGGCAGAGACAACTTGCCAAGGCTGCTGAACATAAGCCACCCTCGTATGAACAAGTGACTGGTGGAGGAGTTTCAGCCAGTTGCCCTCGGCAGGAACCCAATCTTGAGGAGAACTTTTCTAACCTTAATAAGAGACCGTCAACTCTGCCCTTGACACCAGACACTAATGCTCAGAAAAAGAAAATGATGGCGGTGTACATTCCTGATTGCGGTCCATCAACCAGAGTGGAAACAGGGATAGCCCATCTCGAAAATCTTGATAAACCCTGTCAAGCAACGCACGTTGTCCCAGCTAAAGCCAGTAAGGAGCAGCGGCCAGCTAAAGTCCCTTTAAACAAACCGCGGCCAGTTTCATGGAACCTGGAACCGTCTGTTGATAGCGAACAGTCCATGTCGGAAGATTCTAGCCGCAGTTCAAGGTCAAGCTCGTCGGAGGACATCAACAAGTCGTTGGGCAAAGCCGAAAAGAGGCGAGGAACTCCGTACAGGATTCTGGATGAAAAGCTGACGCTGAGCAAAGATGACAGTGAGGTGAAAGAAAACGGTGATATCAGGCCAAGCCATCGAAAGTCAAACTTGGAAATAAGCATTTCAAATAACAATGTCAGCCAGGAAAACTTACCGGAGGGAGAAGGCCTAGGGTTGATGCCAAATGGACATGCTGACGTCACCAGTGAGGGGAACAGAGTGGATGGCAAACAAACGTATCAGGTGTCAATAGTGTGAACCCTCCGTGCCCCCGAAGAACATGCTTTGATGAATATTTTACATTCTAATAAATGCTGCCTGTAAGTGTGGTCATTGGAGCGCTGTAACGTTACGATACATCTAAGTAGATATGCATTACATATATATATACTTGAAACTTGTAGCAAGTGGAAGAAAGAAAACGAACATTTCCATTGTTGCTACTTGGTGTAATTATTTGCCACAACCTGCTACTGTCACAGCAAACTGGATGTTCTGTAAGGTGCTTTGTGCTAAATGTGTAGGTGAATATACAAGTCTTTAAAAATTGGCATTTTTCACTGATTTTATCCACTTGCAGTGTGAAACACGTATTGTATCCATGAAATGTCATCCTGAACTCTGAACATTAATGCTGTGGTGTGAGTATGATATGACGAGAGTGTCCGTCAATGGTGTGTTTCAATGAAGTGACGTGAGTGTTAGCTAATGGTGTGTTTCACTGTAATTGCAACAGTGTTAGTTAAAGTGTGTTTAATGGTGATGATAATCCTGAATTGTCACTTGTGT
>VJOZ01071400.1:0-10747 GCA_009801055.1 Stichopus horrens
TTCTGCACAGGCTGCTAAACACCTGACGTAGCTTACCGCTCACGTGAAACACGTGATATAAACAACTGCCGTTACAGTAGTGTTTAGTCTGCTTTTCTGCTTTATTAATAAAAATGTGGAGAAGTTTTGAAGCTCAGTCAAACTGTCTTTTTGCTCTCAAATTGACTGGTCAATAAGTCACCAGCTGTCAGTGTCATGTCATGTTAAGTAATGTTTTTAATGGTCTGAAACAGAAAGTTGCTTGTTAGGACACATTTTGGACATGTGATGCAATTAACCTCATGCAAGGTAACATGAAGGGATTAGTGTCACTGCAGGCTTCAAATCTTTGCACTGCTAATCGTCAAAGATGGCCTCTGTAGATTAACTAAAAGGTTTTCATAAGGTCAATTTGGAATTAACAGACATCAGAAGTTTTTTTTTTGTGTATGTACACAGACTTTGGACTTTATAACCCAAACTGTCGATTCCTTATCTCAAAGTTTACAATCCGAACAAAGCTGAGTTTGGTCTGCGTTAACCATCAACAGTAATCACTCCTATGGGTAAACAAGGACTGTTTGTATAGATAATAGGTTACAAAAGAAACCATCGGTCGATGCCTGAGCAATTGTTATAAAAGTGACGAAGGTTATGTATGTAATATATGTGAATTACTGATGTTTTGTGTCAAATTGTGGGGACTAAAATGTGATTGTATCAAAAGCATCACCAACATGGTTGCTTACAATCCATGGTAGGTGTCAATCCTTTAAAATAAATTTGCTGGGTTTGACGGTTTATATAATGCTCAAAATTGTATAGTCATGTATCCCAAATCTGCAATCTTTTTTGTCATCTCTCTTTCACTCTCTCAGGTCTGGTCCCAGAAAGAGTTCCCCCTGATTCCCGTTGGTAGGGTGGTTCTCGACCGCAACCCCACAAACTACTTTGCGGAAGTTGAGCAGATTGCGTTCAGTCCAGCTCACATGATCCCTGGTATCGAGGCATCTCCGGACAAGATGTTGCAGGTAAGATTTTCTATGATGTGGGACTGGCCTTAGAATCTATTAGGCTGAACCACCAAAGTGCATTTGCTACAAAGGTAAACCTGCTCAACCAAGTTTTTACATTTGGCTTACTTTTGATGGAACTTGCAACATGAGTCCACAGCATTTACGTTACTCATTAGCAAGAATGAAACGTCACAAATTGACTGCACTAATCATTCTATATTTGAGAAATTTCTGTGAATATCAATCAACCCTGGTTATTTATTATTCTTGTCCAAGAGGGGCTCATATGTCCTGTTTTGTCATCCATGTGTTTACACTCCCTTCAATTCCTATCCCTGGTCTGTCCCTGTTTTGTAATAATTCCTTGGATCTGGCTCCTTGAGTTCACAGCTCAGTTTTGTCGACGTCATGTTTCTTCAACAATTTCCTTTTCCCATACTGGGAACCTTAATCATTTAAGCGAGTTTTGTCTTTTGAAACCCCAAGGGTCGCCTTTTCTCTTACTCGGACACCCACCGCCATCGCCTCGGGACCAACTACCAGCAACTGCCGGTGAATTGTCCCATGCAGGCACGACCTCAGAACTACCAGAGAGATGGGCCTGCCTGTACCACTGATAACCAAAGTTAGTCATCATTCTCTCCATAATTATCCAATATTAGCAACAAAGTGGTATTGGAATGTCTGTTCTCATATTACCTCGTCATCTTCGTCACTGTAAAATAGTTTCGTGACTTTCCCAAGGTCTGCTTGGAAAAACTGTTTACGGGGGTAAAACCTGGGGTAGCAAAGGCTTTTTAGGAGGGTTTTTTTTTTTTTTTTNNAAGCTACTAAAAATCCTGTTTTTCATACCTCACTTAGGCAAAAGGTGTGGTATATTTTGTAACCAACCGCATCACCTGGGGTCACTCAGATAGCAAACTATAACGCCGTCAACAAGGCATCAAATGCCTACATTTTCTTGAGCTGTATTTCGTATAATGGTAGGGGATCCTAGTTGTCAGTCCTAACTGCAGGCAAAAATGTGTGATTGAAAACGGAAGGTTTAGTCACTAAATTAACAGGGAAACATGTTTGTTAGTGACTATTCATTATGATTAACTTTCTTATCGTTTTTTAGCTGGGGCTCCCAACTACTTCCCGAACAGTTTCAAGGGTCCAGCAGATGACCTGAAATACGCACAGCACTCTGTGTCCTACAGCGGAGACGTGAGACGTTACAGAACTGATGACGATGACAACTTCACCCAGCCTGGCATCTTCTGGCGCGACGTCCTCAGCGAAGACGACCGCCGAGCGCTGGTGGCGAACATGGCAGGACACTTGAAGGACGCTGCACAGTTCCTCCAAGAAAGGACCGTAAGTGTGCTGCGACTAGATACTGCACTTAAAGGAAGAGTCCAGATCATCCCCAAACTCCTGTCACAAATGCAGAATATTCATGAAAAGATCGTATGATGCTTTTTCATGTAAAAGCAACCAACACCCACTTGCTTCACAAAAAATACTGAGATTGTAGCACCTTTTTTGATTTATAAATATCCATGTTTTGTTTGGTTTTCACATTTGTGTCTAAAGACATGTATTTCATACCTGACAAGGTTAGGTTATGATCAGAGAAATTAGGGAAGGTTAGGGAATTAAACTCTCGAGACTTGTCAAAATGCATGATATCATGTTATGAATCAGGCGAATGTTCAGCCAATCCTCACATGATATCATACATGTTAATGCTCTCTCAAGAGGAACATACTTGACCATTATGGTACATCTCTGGATATCGTGTCATATTCTATCATGCAGAAAAGGTCTGCTCGAGACATGATTTTAGCACATAGTGGAAATCTGTGAGGACCAGGTGGAACATTGGAGAGCCTCATGAATAGTTCAAAATTACATCGTGATGACCACTTAATGTGTCCCTGAAAGTTTCTTTTTAACGCCACAAGTGGCCTACAACGTCATCATTAGAGTTAGGGTCAGGAAATGCATTTCCATCAGCTTAGTTATGTCAGGCACGTATAACTTTTGTAGCTTCTAAGCTGGAGAGGGTACGTGTCGAATTAGCCGTGATGACGTCAAAGGCACATGGTGGGTTTCTTAACCAATTTTGGCTGTTTCAAATGATCCTCATCAATACACAAAGACTCTGAGCATATTGAGAGTTGCTGATATGGTTTCATTTTATTATGAATTTAATGAGAAATATTGCCTGGAATTTATTTTAATGCTACTCTCAGTAAACAGCTTGTCAGCACCATGAAGGTTATGGTTATTGCAAAGATACCTTTCAAATTGTTTTATGTTAAAAAATGTCTTCTTGTTTGTTTTCAGGTTAAGAACTGGTCCCAGGCTGATAAGGACTGGGGTGCACGTCTGCAAAGAGCCCTGGACGAATTCAAATCTGTAAGTATATCATATCCTCAAGTACTTTCTGACATAATAGCTATATTAGTTAGGAGAAAAATAAGTTTGGTACAATTGGTAGGCTGCAGTAATTGTCAGTCCTCTCATGGCATGCAAGCTAGCATATATAGTTTTTATGTTATTCCATATAATGTCATCTTATTCCATATCCCATGTAATATGGGGTGGTGCTTTATTTTTGGTGCAGTAAAAATAATTGCCCATGTCAGAAGCAAAAATTTAAATACGTGTCTTATCATGTTTTCGTCTTTTTAAATTGCTATTGATGGGCTTTTCGACGTCTCGATTCCCACAGGCTAAATAAAAAAATGTCAATTCGACCAAGAGCGTAAGTGTTCAGCCAGCCTATAGCGACAATTCATGCTTTCCTGTATGCCAGAGTTGCCGGCTCGGGCAATGCTATCCTATGCTGTTTCCGCCGCTTACATTTGCTGTACTCCGCGCTATGAGCATATCATAGCTATTTTTTTTTGCTTTTATGATGGTGTGTGTGGGGTGTTTGAGGGTGTGTGTGGGGTGTGTGAGTGTGTGTCAGAATTGCAGAAGTAGTAGTGAATTTTGCATTTTTTTTATATTTCACTGAAAATCAGTGTTTGCACCGGGTCCAACATTCAAGGCTCACGATACCCACAAGTCCACACATGGCTGGGTCTCCCGATAACAATCAGTCTACGAGGCTGCCGTGTCATGTACGGACTGGACGATGAAGTTCCCCGGTTACGTTAAATGCACGCTGATTTTGTCGTACGTACAACGCAAAACGGTGGAACTTTGGATCCGCTCATCGATCTCAACTCTGGGTTCCAAGATCCTTGGTAGGGTACCTGGTGCAAACACTTCTGAAAATACAGTTGCTACCATCGTTGCTTTTCATGCTTTTGCACGAAATCATCAAAACCCCATCGACAACATGGTGCTTAATCAAAAGGAACCTACACCTGTAGCCTACCAATAAATAGTGTCATTGCATTTATATACTGCTACTGTCTTTTTCTGGCTTGGGGGATTGCATAGCAATTTTTTTGGGTAGCATGTGCTCACTAGCTATAGTAGTTGTAATTTTTGGTACAAATGGCATTGCAAGTGATGGTGGAAAGGTGGGGGAGAGGGTGGATTTCTAGCAAAGGAAAATCACCATTTTACATCGATCCTCTTTTTCCTTCTTCTTTTCAGCCTAGACCTGCTGCCAGTTTGTAATAGGATTTTTTTTTCATTATTTTGATTGGATTGATTCCGCTGATGAAGGATGATGGATTGATGATACCAACGAGGAGAGAAAAAGCCAACCAAAGTACTACTCACTGATTCAATCAAGCCACTGAGCCATCAGAGGGTCTCAGGGTGTATCAGTGAAAATTTTCAGATGGTACAAGAACAATTTATTGATTATCAGGTCTTTTGTTTTTTTTTTCTAGTGCATGGAAATTATCATTTTTTTTGCAACGGGCAGGCACTAGCTATCTTGAAATATCATTTTACTCTGCTAAGTGGTAACGGTCTTTTTCTTGTACGCCAAGTGAAGGTATGATTCATCTAAAATATATTTTCAGGAAGGCTGGATCGATGACGGTGAAGAAATAACTACATTCCTGTTGTTTGAAATTGTTGATACTTGTTCATAGTTAATTATAGAGGATGAGGTCTCCAGACAAATTACAGGAAAAACAAAACGAGTGCCAAAGTGGTCGTTCGAAGAATTATCGGGTTTCCGGAAACTTGATTGTAGAACCACCAGACCGTTTGGTCAATCTTCGTGTTGTAAGGATCTTGCTATAGTGCCAAGAGTGAACTGCTTGCGTCAAACGTATCGAGTTGCTGGGTTTCTATTCCAGAGAAATTTTTGGCCATTGTAAAATATTATTCTTTCACATACTTCTGGTCCATCTAGCAAGTTCATAAGAACACATGAGAGAAATTCTTAGTTATGGAGTGATAACATTCATAGGATATTTGCTTTGCGTGTAAAATTCAATTATCACAACATACACTTGCATGATACAATCACTTTTTATTTCCACCTGAAATTGTCATTCACTGGTCATAGCAGTGGCCCATTGCATGCTAAATGACCCGGTGGTTCTGTTGAAAATTGTTTGCGATGCATAAAAAGCTGTATAAATATATATATAATCTTTAATTCTTCGTACAGTGTGTTCTATATACAGTAAATATTTCATCTGCAAATACCTAGCATTAATATTAATTCAACTGCTTCAATCCTCCCCCCACCCCACTCCGCCCGCCTCCTTTCTGTTTGTCTTCACACAAAACTCTCCTCCGACATAGAAGAACAGGTAAAAATGGAATCTATCATCTTTGGCCGGATGAGTTTGTTGACATCTTCCTCTTGAAAGGAGGATGGTCCCAGCGCATGGTGGAGACGACGTAATGCAGCCTGTTGTTTTGGGTCAGAAATGGGAGAAAAATGATGATATTCATTAAAAATAACTGTAGAGATGATAATGAAGGTTAGGAAAAGCCATTACTTGAAAAAGCTGACACAGCTGCGACACCTTTCTCTTTGCACACAGAACAGGAAGGGGTTCTTGTCAATGTTTCCAAGTTCTTTGCTGGTGGTCAAAGGTCACCAGAGGTCACAAACTGAAAACCTTGTGGACATGATATCTTACAGATGCTCAGATTGAGTACAAAAATTGTGTTCGGTAGAGGTCACCAAAGGTCGAACACTGAAAACAGTAGCCCAGGGGTGGCCAACTGGAGCCAAAGGACTTTATTGAACTGAACTGGTTTTCGGTAACATTGTCTTCATCTCTCTTGTATAAATTCATGGGCAGCAATTATGTTGGAGATAGCCTAAAAATGAGCAAAATGAGGTGAAATTGAAAAAAAAAATGTTAAATTATTAATAAAACTGCTAGGCGTTTACTCTCAAAAACATTGCAGCACTGGAAGTTGGTCAATGTTTGCTTTTATCCATGCCAGAGCTAGTTATAAAGAGAAAAACGGAGGGTGGGCTTGCAACCTGTGAGGCTCTCCACAATATTCAAATGTGTTAATGGGGCCCCTTGATTCAAAGTAGTTTGGCATTACGGTAATGCAGAATACATCCCAACAGACACCCAGGAACTCTGTCAAGCAAAGTACACAGAATATTACAGTATGCAAAAGGTGGAGCCACCTCTTACATTCTCTAGTAGTATGGTGCTCTGTTTTTTCTCTAATTGGTGCAGCCTGTTGCAGGCTCTTTTAGGCGGCTTCCTTTTGGTGCAGCCTTTGAAATACTCACCAAGCAGGCTATAAGAACAGGCACACTTTTATTTCGGTATGACGAAGTTTTGCAAATCTTGGTCACAAGAGGTATACCTATCGAAGAAAACAAAAACAAAGGATGTTTTGCACAAACTAGTTAAGACCCAAAGCTCTCTTGCCAATATTCTGATCAGAAACCTTTTATGTGAATGTAGATAAATGCTAATTAAAATTGAATAGAAGGAGGATAAGCTGTGCAGTTGGCTCAAAGGTATTTCCTTTATTCAGCAGTTCCAGTTCAATATCATTTACTAAGGAGCATCATGTATGCCACCAATCTTTAAAGTAGCTCGCTCAGGACAGTAGTTTGATGCGTAGGTTTGTACTGCCAACACTCAAAGTGAAAAGCACCAAAGACCTCTGTCACTCGTGCAAATCATCATTCTGATGGGACCACCTTTTACCCCAGTCTCTATGGACGCCCTTTCATAAGGACCTCAGTGCCACGAAACTAAAAATGGCCGTTAAATTGACATGCTGAACACATTAAAGCTTTCTCTGTGACATGCAAATGAACCTAGGTGGCAGTTGTTAAATTTGTTGACAACTGGAAAAGATGTTCCATTTAATAGCCAAAGAGTCCTTTTCATGCTTTCACATATGACCTAAATCTTGTATTGTTACACACATCAACGAGCATCGAAAGTTAAATTATCATTTCCCTAATGACTGGCAATTCTGAGACAGTGGAGAAATTCTCCCAGTCCTACTGTTAGCCCAGCAGACGAAAAAAAAACACGCAATTTCGTGTTTACTGTGTGGCCCCTGTTGTAGTAAACCTTACTTTTAAAGTGTTGCACCTCTATCCAAATAATAATAATGATGATGAATTTGCTCACCATCACAAGCATCTATTTCGAGAGCACAGTTAACATCTTTGGCCAGTCTGGCCAAAGCTATCGCAGCCTTCTGTTGAATCTGTTCGCAAAGTTTGACATTGACTTCGTTCGGATCTTCTGAACGGATGTCGCCCTCTGGAAGCTGGGTCTGAAGCATCGTGACCAAGAGGCTGATTCCACCAGACTGCCTGATCTCTTCCCGGCACCTTTGGTTCTCTGCCATTATCGCGAAGATCGTCACAAGCTGCAATGAGGTAACAGGATTCCTAAGAATGCTGAGAACGTTCCTGATTTTTTATTCACAGATAAGAGTATACTGACCCTAAACACTGAATGACCAGTGGCATGGCTAAGAGATGACAGTCTATTTTCCTCTCGAGCAAATATATCGCACGGTCATCACCATAAACAAGACATGCAAAATGCCTGTCCAGGTTCCATTAAACCATTATTACCATTTGCCTTTTCATGTCTGTTAGTAAACAGTTACTATCTCCTAAAATCACATGCTAGCTGCCACCAACCCCCCTCCTTCAAACCTCCTATTCTTCTAGCTATGCTTCTTTTTTACTGGTGACAAAGTACCACTATGTCCTCTTTTTCTGCAGACGAAAATGTGACATCTTCCCAGTGTGGTTCAAATAGACTAATCTAGTGAATGATTTTCTCTGTAAAAGGACTCCAACAAGTCCTGATTCCACCAACTGCTCATGCAGGGACAGTGTGTATCAGTGGTTGGAATATAATAACTAAAATGGCTTGCATGAGCATTTGCACATTTTAAAATGAAAACAGCTGCTGTTTTTACCTGATCTTTGGCATTCAGAGTTTCCACTTTCCCGTCCCTCCAACTCTCCACGAGTATCCTTGCAGCATCCTGCCGTGCCAAGTGGTCGCTAACCACAGAACCCATGAACGAGAGGTTTGCCACCGCCGATGAGATGACCAGAAAAACTAACGGATCACTGCTCTGCTCCATTAACTCTGTACAAAGAAACAAAATGTGTCAGCACTGTCTTGGCAATGGGTAGTGATTGTGAATTGGGGTCGAAGGTCAGCTGAGGTCAAAACTGATAGGTTGTTTGGAGGATTAATGGACAAAGAAGGAAAGTTGGTCTGATATGTGTCCCATATTGAGTGCTCAATTCAGGTTTGACCAATTCTCAAAGGTCAGTTCAGGTCACTACAAGGTCAAAGTAGTACATTCTCGCAAACATAGTAACTTGTGAACCTGAACTTTGCATTTGGCTGCATCCTATCTACATGGAACAGACTGCAAGTTTAGGTAAGTTTATTAGTTGGGTTCTTGTTCTGTGTGCTCGTGCCCAAAGCCATCACATATGCTGTGTGGGAAGTGGAGGGAAGTGGATGAAGGTGGTGGAATTTGAAGCAACAAAGCACATCAAATGAGAGACAAATCATATCAACCCCCCGTCTGGGAGTAACCTACTGTACTGCTTCCCATCTGAACTGGCCTTGTGAAAAGAAGACACCACATTTGATTCAAAGTTGGTAATAGTGGTAGTAATTGTCGTAAAGTCGTAATTTATAAGCCGCAGGAAACCCACGTACTTATGTGGTCGCTATATAACATCCCCGAAATCACCGCCCCTCAAAAAACCTGAATTATTATAAAATAACAACGCATAAAACAGGTGCCATACACTTGTCCCAATATCAAGATCTGCACTGCTATTTTGAGGTAGAATCAATGATTTTAAATTTTAGCTTGGTCAAGAGTTGATAAATCTGATCAAGGAGTTTGATGAGATGACACTTGATTCAATCTCAAACATCAGGCTTCCAAGTGACTAACAGTGCTTTCTTCTACTTACTGATATTTTTTGGACCTTCCTGCACTTTTTTTTCCCTTAAAAAATCCAACAATATCCTATATTGTTCTAACTTACCTCATTTTAAAATAAGATGAAAAGAAGAATTCCATTATTTTCTTCAAATAGTGCATTATTGTCAATCACAATCAGTGGGACTGGGAAAGTGGTGAAATTTGTGGCTATGGAAAATACCGAAAATTGTTGTAACCTAATGTCAGCATTGGTGGTGGGTATCGATGAAAACTATGCTGTACAGTAAGCCTGAAGAAGACGTGCTTTTGTTCTCTGCATTCGATTTGCATGATCCCATGTCTCCTCCTTGTAATACCGAGAGTTGTAATGAAACTTTTTGCCTGGGTCCACTTCAGGCCTGGTTGAAAGCCCACTTGGAAGACCGCTTACAGTGAGCAATATTTCAGCATCCTGCAGGGGTGGCAACTTTTGAATGTTGTTGATGCCATCTCCAAACTTTTGGAAAGTCAGATTGACAAGATCAAGCATGAAGAGCGAATACCTAGCGACCTAGCTTCAATATTGGTATCTGTGAACATCCACCCTGACAACCTATTTGAGACTGGGGGGGACATTCGCTGTATGAGTCACTCACCGGTGAGAGCTTTAAGAAGTACTTCTAGGTGTTGATGTATTCTCGTTTGACCGTATTCAGAGATGGTCTCGGGTGCAGTCAGCTGACCGATTAGGGCGGCCGTTTCGATCTTGAGGGCCTCCGAAGATGTCGGCGAGGAAATGATTTGTGAGAGGTACCCAACTCCACCAATCTGTGACCAAACAAACAATATAAGGGTGTCTGACAAATGACACAATAACACTATAGTTTTTACTTTCATAGTACATTGACTTTCTATGCAAGAATTGATAGCATGGAAAAGCAAGTCATTGAATATGGTTATTTTTGCTCGTAAATTCTACTTCCTTGTAATTTCTACTAATTTGGTTACTGGCTACATGTCTAGATGGGGCAGTTACCCTGTGAACACAGCATGGGTGGGTGTACATATACAACAGGTGTCTATGGCAAGAAATTCTTTTGACAATGTAATATAACTTCAAAGCCCATGGGTGACTTACTTTAATGATGTAAGCCACGCATACCCCAAACACCGACAAAAATACCTTTTCGATTTCTATTCGGCCGTCGGCGTCCTGACAGAGCTTGCTGAGTATCTGCAACGACAAGAGCTTCAACGAGCTGACCGTAAAACTCGTCTGGAGACAGACCTGGAAGAGGGCGTTGGCTATTTGTTCCTGAAGGTTTGAAATGAAATGGACATCGAAGGCTTGATTTTCGACATGCAGGGCACTAAAAATGTGTGCCCTAAAAATGTGTAGATAATCAAGAATGGAGGTAGAAATGGGTGGC
>VJOZ01071423.1:0-10025 GCA_009801055.1 Stichopus horrens
AGATGTGTGCATACGGTAGGGCGTGCAGCCGGGCCAGGGCGTCGGGATCGGTCAGAACGGGCTCCAGGGCCGCTGCAATCGCCTCGGCTGTCGGCGCGGCGGGAACCACGCCGACCCCAGCACTTAGGATATCGTCGGCCAGGGCGCTTTCGGGCTCGACCAGGGCCAGCATCGGCAGGCCCAGTCCCAGATAGCTGAGCACTTTCGACGGGTACGAGACCCGGAAGATCCCGGGCGCCAGGGACACAAGGCCGAGATCGGCATCACGGATCAACTCCTTGGCATCGGCAAAGGGCAGGAACGGGCCGAAGATCACCTGGGGGTGCTTGCCCCAGCGCGCCTTCAGATCGGGCAGCGCCGCGCCGTCACCCAGCAGCAGAAGCTCGAGGTCCGGGTGGGCGTCGAACAGCCGCCCGATCCCATCGGCCAGCAACTCCAGATTCTGGAACCGGCCCAGATTGCCGGCGAAGATCACCCGGACCCGGCCCAGGGCCTTGACCAGACCCTCAGGCGGCGCGCCGGGGGCGCTGGTATCGTCCATGACGAAATTGTTGATCACATGCACCGGCAGATCCGCGCCGCCGGACCGGGCGCGCACGGTCGCCTCCATGTCCCGGGACAGCACCACGATGGCAGCAGAGCTTTTCAAAGTGCGCGTGTCCAGCCAGCGCATCAGCCGGAACAGGGGCCCGCGGCCCATGGCCCCGCCTGCCTCGCGCGAGACCTCGGGATGCACGTCCTGCATGTGATAGACGAACTTCGCGCCGACCAGCCAGGCGGCCAGGCTGGCCGTCCAGGCCGCCACCACCGGCGGAAAGGTCGAGGCAGAAACGACATCCGGGCGCGCCGCCAGGATATGGCGGAACAACCCCCCGCAATAGAGCAGCACATTGATCAGCCGGACCAGCGTGCCGGCCTGCTTTTCCGGGAAGGTCCAGACCCGCCGGATGCCGATCGAGCCGTGGGCGGTTTCCATCCGCTCGCGCCTTGGGGCGGCGGTGCTGCCGCGATAGGAGGGCATGGATGCGAACACCGTTACGTCCATGCCGTCCTCCGGCATTGCCAGCGCCTCGGCGATCTGGCGCAGCATGGCGGCATAGGGCGGGCTGTCCGGCCAGAAATAGCGGTGCGTCAGCAGGATCTTCACCGGCCCGCCCCAAACATATGCGCGATCTCTTCGGCCACCCGGTAGCGCGGCTGCCAGCGGCAGGCGGCGGCCAGGGCACTGTCGTCGATGCGCACATCGCCGAACAATCGCTCGGCAATCCCGGAGACTTTGGGCAGCCGGCGGGCCAGGGCGCGCAGCGGCCCCGGCACGCGCCAAAGCCGGACCGGCAGGCCCTGCGCTTCGGCAAGCATCGTGGCCAGCGCCGTCATCGATACCGGGTCGCGGTCATGGGCCAGATAGGTGCCGGCCAGGGGGGCGTCCAACAAAGCGGAGATCAGCCCTGCCAGATTCCGCACCCCCAGCATGTCGCGATGATTGTCGATGCCGCCCAGGGGCTGGGCCCGGCCCGTGCCGATCCGGCGCGCCAGTTCGGCCACTGGCCCGGCGCCGCCCGCGCCGTAAAGGATCGGCGGGCGCAGGATGGTCAGGACCAGCCCGGTCTCTGCCGCGATCCCGGCCAGTTCGGCCTCGGCCCGGGCCTTTGACACCGCATAATTGCCCACCGGGCGCGGCGGGNNCGGCGGGTCGTCCGGACGGAAGGGCACCGCCCCGGTGGTGGTGGTGCCGTTGACCCCGATGGTCGAGACGAAGATCAGATGACGCCCGCCCGCGGCGGCAAAGCCACGGGCCAGCCGCGCCGTGCCTTCGGTGTTGACCGCCAGGAACCGCGGCAAAGCCGCGGCCTTGGCGTTGTCGCCATCCCACGGCAGGGCCGAGGCCAGATGCACCAGGCTTTCGGAACCATCCAGCACCCGGGCCCAGTCATCGGCTGTAGCGCTGGCCAGATCGCCGTCCTGCCGCCCCAGGGGCCGTACGGCTTGGTCCCGCGTCGCCAGTTCGGCCTGCAATGCGCCGCCGACGAGCCCGCCGGCGCCAGTCACCGCAATGGCCAGGGTGCCGGCTTCAGCGCCGCGAGGCATCGCCCTGTCCTCCGCCGGTAGCTGTCCTCAGCATCAGACGGATGTCCAGCCAGAGCGAGCGGGTTTCGATATAGGTGCGGTCGACCTTGGCCAGGCGGTCCGGATCGGACATATCGATCCCATCGACCTGGGCCAGGCCCGTGATGCCGGGCACCGCCTCGAACACGCCCTCGCGCTCGCGCGCGGCGGTCAGGTCGTGCTGCACCGGCAGACCGGGGCGCGGGCCGACAAAACTCATCTCGCCCATCAGCACGTTCCAGAGCTGGGGCAACTCGTCGATCTTGGTGGCGCGCAGGAAGCGCCCGATCCGGGTGATCCGGGCCTCGCCGACGACATGGGACGCGGCATTCGGCGTGCCCACGGTCATGGTGCGCAACTTCAGACATTTGAAGGGCCGCTTGTGCCGGCCCAGGCGTTCCTGCACGAAAATCGCGGGGCCTGGGCTGTCCAGCCGCACGGCCAGCCCGCCGATCCCGATCAGCACCAGCCCCGGCACCGCCAGCACGGCGACGACGACCAGGTCGAAAAGCCGTTTCACGACTGCCCCTCCGCTGTCCAGAACCGGTCCAACCCGGGCACCAGGGCGATCAGCTTTGCGCGCTCGGCCCCGACCCGGCCTTCGGCACCAGAGGGCAGGGCCGCCCGGGCCTTGACCGGCGTGCGGTAGAGCACCCGCTTGATCAGCCGTGAGCGGTGCAACCGGCTGAGCAGCCCATAGGCCCCGATCCGGCGCAGCGCATAGGTGATCCGCGGGATCACCGCGCCCAGCCAGCGGATGCGCGGCGTGATGGCGGCGTTGACGACCTCTTCGGCCCCGGCGGGCACGAATTTGGGATCGACGCCCAGGAAATCATAGATCTCCGCCAACAGCGCCTTGGGTTCGGCGGCGATGCGCTCGTAGATCAGAAAGTAGATCTGCGCCTTGGGGAAGCGTTCCTGAAAGGGCGCGATGAAACGGCTCAGCTCGACCGCCTCGGCCAGAGGCACCTGATCCCCCCGGGTCACCTGATCTGCGGCCAGACGCTGATCATAGCCCGAGCCCATGACCCACCCGATGGGCGCGTCCAGGATATCGGGCGCGTCCGCATCCATGCCGCGCCGGGCGGCATAGGCGATCATCGAGGCCAGCAGATCCCCGGGCTCGCGCAGATTGAAGATGATCCGCATGTCCGGATCGAAGGCGTGGATGCGCGCCGCCACGTCTTCGTCGACATAGTACATGTTCGAGATCTCGCCGACCGCCCGGCCTTGGGCCGCGAAATGGCCGAGATACCAGTCCACGCCCTTCGCGTGATAGGTGTTGAAGAACTCGGTCTCCTTGACCCGGGCCATGGCGATATCGGGATGCGCGCTCAGCATCTCCATCAGCCAGGATGTCCCCGACCGGCCCGGCCCGACATTGATGAAGGTCGGGCGGACCTGGCCTTCGGCGCCCCCTTGGACCTGAGGCGCCGTCTCAGTCATTCAGCCGGATCCCGTCCCACTGGTTCGAGAGCTTCGCCGTGCCCAGTACCAGGTTCAGCACCCGCTCGGACGTGTTGGTGATGGCGTAATCGCTGGGCAGTTCCGGGCCGCCGCGCTCGGCGAACAGGCGGGTTGCCGCATCGACGCCTGCCAGGATCGTATCCTGGTTCAGGCCGGTGACGATGATGCAGCCGGTGTCCATGCCTTCCGGCCGCTCAATCGCGTCGCGCGGGGTGATGGCCGGAAAGCCCAGGATGGACGCCTCTTCGGCGATGGTGCCTGAATCCGAGATCGCGCAGAACGCATTCATCTGCAGGTGGTTGTAGTCATGAAAGCCGAAAGGCTTCATGTCCTGGATGCGCGCGTCCAGTTGCATCCCGAACGTCTCCAGCCGCTTGCGGGTCCGGGGATGGGTCGACAGGATCACCGGCATGTCGTGCGTGTCCGCCAGGGCATTCAACGCGCCGACCAGCGCCTGCAGCCGGTCCTTGCGGTCGACATTTTCTTCCCGGTGCAGCGAGGCGATGAAATAGCCGCGGGCTTTGAGATCCAGGCGCTCCAATACGTCCGAGGCATCGATGCGGTCCCTGTAGTGGCCCAGCACTTCGCGCATCGGCGATCCGGTCAGATAGATGCGCCGGTGATGCACGCCTTCCGACAAAAGGTGGCGCCGCGCGTGTTCGGTGTAGACCAGGTTGAAGTCCGAGATATGGTCGACCAGCTTGCGGTTGGTCTCTTCCGGCACGTTCCGGTCGAAGGACCGGTTGCCGGCCTCCATGTGATAGACCGGCACCTTCATGCGCCGGGCCATGATGGCTGAGATCGCCGAATTGGTGTCGCCCAGGATCACCACGGCGTCGGGCTTTTCCTGGGCCAGCACCTTTTCCGACTGGGTGAGGATAGCGCCCAGGGTTTCACCCAAGGAGCCTCCACCGGTTCCCAAGAAATGGTCGGGCTTTCTGACGCCCAGATCCTCGAAGAAGACCTCGTTCAACTCGTAATCCCAGTTCTGGCCGGTATGGACCAGCACATGATCGGTGAACGCATCCAGCCGTGCCATGACGCGGGCCAGGCGGATGATCTCGGGCCGTGTGCCCAGGATGGTCATGACCTTCAGGCGTTGCATGGGCCTCTCCCCTTGCCCGCACGGACGCGCCCGGCCGGCGCGGCATGACTGTTTTGAAGTGCCAACTTCGATCGAACGTTACGCCACGCCCACCCAGGGCCGGGCGCGCCCGTTTTGCGGGCAAGGGGCTCTGCGCCCATCATCCCAGCACCTTGTCGGCAAAGGTATCCGGGTTCGCCGGATCGAAGATGTCGTGGGTCCAGAAGACGGCCAGCATCGGCGCATCCCCGGTGTTCTGCAGGCTATGGGTATGCAGCGTCGGTATATCCACCACCACGGGCTCGTCCCCGCTGACGGGATACTCCCAGACCTCGCCGGTCAGCACCTTGCGGATGCGGATCATCGCCTGGCCCTGCAGGACCAGGAACCGTTCGACTTTATGAAGATGGAAATGTTCGCCCCGGGTGACGCCGGGTTCGGACCAGCTGGCGAAGGTCTGCCCGGCAGACCCGCCCTTGACTGCCTCGAACAGCGTGCCGCGCGGATCGGCATTGATCTTCAGGGGCCGGGGCCAGTGGACCCCGTGGCCGGGATAGGTCGCGGCGCGGTAGCTGTTGAACAGCGCAATGTCGAACGGGTCGGCAAGGTCCGGATAGAACGCCCCCTGATAGGTTTCGTGCATGCCCTTCAGCTTGGCCCAGAGGTCCGGGACACTGATAGGCCGGGGTTCGGGTTCGATCCGCCCCGTGGTCCCGTGCAACACCGCATCGATGGCAGCCTGGGCCGCAGCCCCCGCATGCAGCAGGCGGACCGCGCCGCCCGGGTTGATGTCCGGCGTCTCACCGTCCAGCAGCGCTTCGATCAGGGTCGCGGTCACGTTGTTGTAGCGCGGCCTGGCACCTTCGCCGAAGATGTGCGGCAGGACCAGATCCGTATAGGCGCCGCCCAGGCCCGCCAGGATGTCCCCGGCCTTGGCCTTGGACCGGCCATAGGGGTTATCCGCGCCCGCATGGATCGTATTGGCATAGACGATGTGCGGCGTGACGCCCGCTGCCCGGCACCCGGCCACCAAGGTCTCCGCGATTGCGGGGTTCATCGCTTCCAGGTCTTCGGGATTGGCCCGGTTCACCCCGGCGAAATGCAGGACCCCATGGGCACCGTCCAGCGCCGCGCCCAGCCGATCCGCATCGTTGAACGCATCCCGGTCCAGTACCGCCATTTGAACCGGCGGCTCCTCGCCCCGGAACATCGCGCCGCAGATCAGGGCATGCAGCCGCGCCGCGGCGTGCCAGCCCAGAAGGCCCGCACCGCCGGTAATGACGATCTTCTTCACGCCCGCCACTCTGCCAGTTCCTCCTGGATCTCCGGCAGGGTCTGCAGCAGGTCCATCACGCCCGGGACATCCAGCTGGTGCGTGTTGTGCGAGTGATAGTCCTCGCAGGTCCGGGGTGCCTCGTCCCCTTCCGAGAAGTAGCTGGAATAGTTCAGATCCCGGGCGTCCATGCGGATGCGGTAGTAATCGCCCAGGTCTTCCGACTGGGCCAGTTCCCGGGCCGAAGCCAGCGTCTCGTAAAGTTTCTCGGCATGGCGCCAGCCGATGACCTCGACGGGATGATCCGGCAGCCCGAACAGCCGCTTCAGCGCCTCGACCAGATCGGCGATCGTCGCGCCCGGGGCCTTCTTGATGAAGAGATCCCCCTGATTGGCATGGTCGAACGCATAGCGGACCAGGGCCACGCTGTCGCGCAGCGGCATCAGAAAGCGCGTCATGGTCGGCTCGGTCACCGTGATCGGATTGCCGGCCTTCAGTTGTTTGACGAACAGCGGGATCACCGAGCCGCGGGAATACATCACGTTGCCATAGCGCACGCAGGAAATCGTGGTAGCCGCATCAGGCCCGATTTCGCGAGCCGCCGCCTGGGCAACCTTTTCCATCACCGCTTTCGACATGCCCATGGCGTTGATCGGAAAGACCGCCTTGTCCGTGGACAGGCACACCAGGCTTTTGACCCCGGCCTCGATCCCTGCGCGGACGACGTTTTCCGAGCCCAGGATGTTCGTGCGCACGGCCTCCAGCGGGAAGAACTCGCAGGACGGCACCTGCTTCAGGGCGGCGGCATGAAAGACGCATTCCACGCCAGCCATGGCCCGGTCGACGGACGCGCGGTCGCGGATGTCGCCGATGTAATAGCGCACGCGGGCGTCACGCAGCTCGCCCCTCAGGGCATCCTGCTTCTCCTCGTCCCGGGACAGAACACGGACCTCTGGAACGCCATCGGCCAGAAGCTGGCGCAGCATGGTCTTGCCGAAAGATCCCGTGCCGCCAGTGATCAGGACCGAGCTTGGAAGATTGTCTGACATGTCACTCAACTCTGACGGGCCTGCGCGGCCAGGCGTGGGGGTAAAGCTTTGTCCGGGCAGCGGATAACCCGAATCGAAGGGACCATTTGGGAACTGCGGGGGCGATATACTTCAAGCGCCCCGCCCGGTCGATATGTAAACTTGTCCCCTTGTCCCTTAATATGCGCGCCCGCTGCGCCGGGTGCAGGTCATTGTGCAGACGCCTCGGCCCGTCTGCGGCAAAAGGCCAGGAAGGCGGCATCCGGGTCGTGCAGCTTCGGACAGCCCGTTTCGATCCACATATCGTGCCAGGCTTCCTGCAGGGCGTAAGGGTCCAGGCCCGGGGCCACGATGCGCGCATCATTCATGATGTCGGGATCCAGGCGGGGCAGCGTGATGCCTTCCTTTTCCACCAACCGGTCCCGGTTCTGGAAGACGACCATGTCGCCTTCCAGGCTGACGGTGTAATCGGGCAGGTGGTCGTGCTCGATCAGGACCTTGATCATCTGCTTGAAGACACGCTTGGGGCTATTCGACCCACATTTCTTCAGCAGAAGCTCCAGCGAGATCTTCCAGGCCGACTGGGCCCCGCAATGCTTGCGCGCGATCTCGTAGACCCGCCGTTCCAGGGGTTTGCGCAGCCGGAAATAATCGCGGTGCAGGGTCAGCACCGATTTCGACATGACGGCCCGGTACATCCAGTCGGAAAGGGTGACCGAGACGCTGACCATGCGCCCGTCCTTGGTCTTGCGCTGGATCTGCCATTTGTCGATCAGGCCAAAGCCGGTGGTCGTCTCTTCGCCGCCGGTCTCGATATTCGTGACGATGCGCGTGCCCGACAGGCGTTCGAAGGCTTCGCGCAGGCGGCGGTACCCGTCGCCCGAGGTTTCCCGGTTGGTGGCGACCAAAAGATCATGGGCCTTGAGGTGCAGGGTCTGAGAAGGCTCCTCGCCCGCATTCATCTTCGCGATCAACTGGCTGATACAATAGATCATGACGTCCTTGTCGTGGATCGTCGCCAGGCCTTTGACAGAGGGCGTGATCTCGACCTTCGCGCCCTTGTTTTCATAGCTCAGGATCCGCCGGTCGGGCCGGGTCGAGAGCGAAAAGATCGGGTGCTCCATGGACGCCATATCGTCCTTGGGGATCGCATCCAGCACATCGCAGATGAAGAAATCCGCCGTCGGGTGACGGTCTGGAAGAAGCGGCGGTCGGATCGCGCCGACCGAGGCTGCGGTGTCCTGGGGTGTGGTCATGTCCTGCTCTGCTGCCTGTCCCTATGTCCGCCCGCTTCGTTGTTGTGTGGGGGCTTGCTCTTATGCCCGGCCACTCCGTGACGTACGGACCTGATTATCGTGGTTTCAATGACGCCTCACCCTACTTTCGTGGTTTCATTTACACAAGAGGGTTTTTCGTGGTTTCGGATTCACTTGCCCGATTGGCTGCAAACGCGGCCAATCCACAGGTCATGAGCAAAACCCCTGTCCAGCCGCCCTGCGATCCCCTATGGCAGATCCCAAGCACACCGGAGGACGGGGAAGACCATGCAGCAACAGCAGCAGAACCGCATTTCGATCATGCAGGCCTGGCCGGCCTCGATGTTCTTCTGTGACTGGCCGGACTATGGCCAACGGGCCGAAGGGCTGGCCGCCCATCTGCAGGAGGTTGCCAGTGGGTTTTCGCGCACCATCGAAAGCGGGGTCGCAACCTCCTCGAAAAGTGCGGAAGGACTGGTCGAAAGCCCACTGGATCTGTTCGACAGGACCCAGAACGAAGACCTCAAAGCCCTGGCCGCCTGGATCCGCCAATGCGTCAAGGCCGTGGTCAATCAGGTGAATGGCGGGCAGGTGCCGCCGGACAAGCTGGACGTACAGTTCAACGAAAGCTGGTTCCACATCACCAATGACGGCGGGTTTCACGACGCCCATGTGCACGGCAACTGTTCGTGGTGCGGGATCTTCTATCTGGCTGCGGGCGATCCGGACGAAGTGCCCCAGGACGGCACCGACAAGGCCGGCAACGGGGTGAACCGGTTCTATGCCCATATCCCGACGGGCGGCATGGCCGACGACTATGGCAGCGCTTACCTGCGCCGGTCCTATATCGATGTGCAGCCGATCAACGGGCGGATGGTGATCTTCCCCTCGTTCCTGTTGCACAGCGCTCTGCCGTATCGCGGACAGCGGGACCGGATCATCCTGTCATTCAATTCGCAGACCTACCGGACGGGGGTCTGAAGCCAAACTCCCAACGCAGGATCTTCGCCCAGGCACAACGTGGTTCTGGAGTCAGATCAGCGTGGGTTTGGAGTCGCAGCTTCGTGGTTCTGGAGTCAGGTTTGCGTGGTTCTGGAGTCATCCTGCTCCCATCAGGGGCCAAATCAGCACACAATTCCAATAGGTTAGTACCTGGCCAAAATCGCGTAACACAAACTAACACTTATACTAACACGTTCTAACACAGGGATTGCCTGAGAAAGAAGAGACCGGAACCCGCCCTACCAGATCCCACGGGTGTCCAGGATCTGTTTTTGGCGTAACTGAGCCAGAGAAACATTGCGGAAACTGTCGTGATCGACCAGCAGGACCGCGAGGTCCGAGCGGTCGAGCGCCCGGTCGAAATCAGCGAGTTCCACGTCATCCAATTCCTCCGGTAATTGGGCGATATGGGGCTCGACCGCCAGAACAGGCCCCCGCCCTTGATCCGCCAGACGGCGCGTCACCTCGACCGCCGGGCTTTCGCGCAGATCATCGACATTGGGTTTGAAGGTGAGGCCGAAACACGCGATGACCGGCTCGGCGATTCCCGCGGTCAGGGCCATGGCGCGGTTGGCGACCCAGGCCGGTTTCGCATCGTTGATCTGGCGCGCGGTCCGGATCAGCCGGGCCTCTTCCGGGGCTGAGGCGGCGATGAACCAGGGATCGACGGCAATGCAGTGCCCGCCCACCCCGGGGCCGGGCTGCAGGATGTCGACCCGCGGATGACGGTTGGCCAGCCGGATGAGCTCCCACACATCCAGGCCCAGCCGGTCTGAAATCAGGCTAAGCTCGTTGGCAAAGGCGATGTT